>JAALXK010000055.1:0-236170 GCA_012977745.1 Fusarium anguioides
CTCCTCCTCCTCCTCCTCTCCGTCTTTATCTGCATCTTCATCTTCATCTTCTCCTTCATCTCTGCCACCAAAAACGTCTGGGAATGGAGTATCCTCTCTGCCTGTTTCACCACCGTCTGCTTCTTCTTCGTCGTCAAAGCCGTCAGAATTAGCTGGAGGTTGAATATTCTCTCCCTCTCCCTCTTCCTCGTCGTCTTCTAAACTCGCCCAATGCGCTGCCTCTTCGTCTGTAAGAACCTGCTGGATGTCTAGCCGAAAATCGGGTATGAGACCACATAGAGCAAATTTCCTTTCGGTTTCTCCACCATTATATTTCCGGACAGCGTTCATCTCACCATCTATCATCTCCAAACGCGGTCTTATTTGAAACACCTCCCTTCGCTCTATCCTGCATTGCAAGGGATAATCGCAGTCCAGATCGCAGTTACATTTTTCCGCCAACATGCGCTCGAGACGCTCAGTTGTCAGCTCCGCGCGTCTCGTTTCTTCCAATTTCCTTTTTAATATTCGTCGTTGTGCACCTTTGGAGTCTCCAAGATATTCCCTGGTGCGGCGCCGCCATCCTGCAGGATCATCGTCGAACGCTTTACGAAAGCGTTTCCAGTCCTTATAAAAAGTCCAATAGTCGTAGTCATGATATTCGGCTTTTGGGAAAATCTTTCGCCGCTGGAGCCTCTCGTCACGTATCTCAAACAGCTGCCTGGAAACGCCAGTCCTGATGCTAGCGGTGCACCTAGGACAGCGACGGGTAGCGGATAGCTTGTATAACCCCTTACATTCTGGGCATCTCCGTTTCCAGGGCATGGCGTGCCTTACGTCGACTGGACTTTCTGGGGGGGTGCCATTGCGAGTGAGGAAGTATGGCTCAGTGTTCTCTTCGAGGAATTTTCGTATTCTCTGCATAGTGATTAGGTGAACGGTGATGAGGTGAAATGATCAAGAGCTTCTAAGTCAATGTGCAGTAGGAATTGCAATGAAAGAGTGCTTCATAACTTGTGTAAAGGGAATTCATCTTCATTTATTTGTCTACAGATTTGTTTTCACTATGAGGTGAACAGGCAAAGTACAACTCGCTATTGTTGATCGTACAATGGAGTTTCTACGATTGAATACCCAGTGCTCCTGCAATCGAATTCGAATATAAATGAACAATCGGATCTCCACAAAGATGCTTCATGGAAACTTGGTACGAATGACGAAAGGGAATTATGTGAACATTAGTTGCCTAAACATTGTCTATTGACGCTCAAAAGAACAGATGCTATAGGTGCATATTGTTTGAGTTGTTCAACTCTTTGTTTCTAGCAGTGCCAATCACTCTCAGCCCTTTGAGATGGGAACATACAGCACGGCCCACTCATTTGATAGACAATAGATGCATAACAGCACAATATAATCCATCTCTTGACATCTGAGATGGTTGACTTACTTCATAACTACAAAGAACTGTGCCCTATTTATTGAGAAGCACGATGGAGACACGATCGATATTACTATGTACCCTGGCTGGGATAATACTTGCTTCTCAAACTTCATCATCACAGCTCAGGGGCAAGGGCCGTCTACATGAGAGTGTCACTCCAAGTTCAATCGACTCCATGTAAATTGCAGCTCTTTTGCATATACGTTTATTATTTTCTCGGCTCACAAGAGTCCCTTCAGGCGGTGTTGAGATGTGTAGTAGCGCATCACTTCGCTGAGATGTACTCATACGGGTGCTAGGATCTTTAGCCAACAATCTGTTGACACTTATCAGTGTACAAGCCAGGTATCCAAAAGGAGTTTAATCTGGTTTAGCAATTACCTCCAGGATTTGGTAGTCCCAGACATAATGTATTACCAGTGCTGGGCAACTACAAAAGGCACAGACCATATAAAATATAAGTGCAACTCTCCTCGTATATCTCGATAGCAACATAACTTTCGTCGAGGCTTATTGATTCAGGTGCCCAGATAACCTTTGGAGAAATTCCTTGGCACCTCTATCTTAGGCTTAACTATTAGTTACAAGACCGTCACTTATACACAGTACTTCTATGCTTTCCCCTTTCATTCCTTTGTATTTCTTTGTCTATATTATGGCCGATATCGAGACACTTGTCTCGTGAATAACTTGATCTATTCAATCTCTCAGCCAAATCATCGCCCCATCGGTAGTGAGAAGGCAGGTTTTTCTATTTACTTATCGAGGGAGACGACATTCCAATCGGTATCATGATAATTTGACTTGAAACTCACTTCTTAGGGCATGGCTACGCCTTCTGATGTCCCGATCAACTGAGCTAGCCCCTCCATCAGTATGAGTCTACTATTTGAAAGTTATGAAAGATTCCAAAGGGTTTAATAATACTGCCTTAATTTCCTCTGTCCTTCGATTCAAGAAATTAAGGTTTGGAGGATTCGCGATCGTTCTCGAAGAAAGTATGTTTGAACTTAATAGAAAAATGATCATGATCTTTCCCAAGTTATATAAGATGATCTTTGGTATATACATGCAAACAAGCATTCTCTACAGCTTCAAACGTAATCACTAGACTTTCTCTACTTTGTTGACCCAGACAGCTTCTCTAAGGGCTCGATATTCTTTCACTTTGGAGCTGTACAACTGAATTTTGAAATTTCTACCTCTCTGCTGTCCTACTGGAACGAGTCACTGGTCATTCGGGTTCGATCATCTTGCCTTGGTAAGATACACATAACTTATCTTTAAGAATAAAGGTGAGAGCCTTGATAGACAAGCCTATTTTGAGCTCATGGCCTCCGATTGCATCTTTATTGACATGTTGTCCTGACGTGAAGGCCAGGGTGGAGGACTGGATTTATAGGAAGCCCAGCAACCCAAAACCTCCGAGAAACAAATGATTGCGTACGTAGATCAAAAATAATTTTATTTAATCTTTGGCCACATTTTCTCACATGGTTCGCAAAGCAAAAGGATATCAAAGCCCTAATTCAAACTAGGTACTCTGACGTCTATAAAAAGAAGACCCCCATATGGTAGAGACACCATTGTTTTCCGCCTTCTCTTTTCCTCAGCGAGTTTTGATGATTTTTTCTTTCTTCTTTTACATTCACTCTTTTTGTTTGTCTTCTATTCATTCGTTCATCAATCAGATATGTCGCCTATTGGCACATACGCCGATGCATATCGTCCTTTCATTTCTCTGGCCAGAGAACCCTCGTACATATTGTCTCAGTATCTACTACGCATTACCGGTGACTTTTACAAGCACAGGTTTGGTATATAATGAGTATACATATTGGACGCTGGGTGGCCATACAGTCCTTATCCCATCAACAAACAGCCTGTTCAGCGGCACGACACTTCCAACTTGGCTGGCTCAACATCAGCAGCCATATCTTTCTCTCCTTCAACACTTTATCGTCAACCCCTTGCGAAGGTTCTAAGAGACAAGTTCGTTCGATGCCAAGAACATGCGCTCCAGCGAGTCTTTCATACCTGCGAGCCATCTTGAGGTTGTGACAATCCTTTGATTGAGGCACCCTCCTCTGGGAAGTCCTCTCTCGCCCTGATGGTCGAGAAGGAGGGCAGCTCGAAGCTATCTGCGCCTAGAATTCTTAGCGATGAATAATGAAATCGTTTGCAAAGAGAAGAACAAAAGCAGAAAAAAAAAGACAAAATAAGACAAAAAGACAAAAAAAGAGGAAACCTGGGGAAAAAAAGTTGAAAAGTCGATCAAGCTCTTGTGATTCTGTCAGACTTCTTCCAGAATAGCCGAGGGCCTATCTTCACCAAAACCCACCAGGACCTTCACTCAACCTATTTCTACGTGTAGTTTAGCACGCTTGAGTTGAGCAAAGAGTCGTCACATCTACATCTACAACACACACTCTCTCTGTGTCTACTGCATCATTGCACGGCTTATCTGCCGCAACGCAGAAACTTTCTCACTCTCATAGTATCTACTGCACCACTGTATAGTTATGAGTTCCTGTGCGTGCCGCTTTCAGAGAGTGGCACTCGACTCACTAACCGTACTGTGATGCTCCAAGCGTATTTGGGGCTTGAAGAAAAAGAAACACCAAAAGAGGGAAATTGGGGCTGTTGCTAGACATACGGTATCGCCACTTAGGAGTGCAAAGCTTTGAAAGCCTACAAGTCCAAACACTTGGCCTTAGGGCTTTTCATTAAGTGCTTGCGTGTTTGGAGAGCGTACCAGCTCTATTCTCCCTCGAACGCATTCCGATCAGGGGAACATTTGAAGGTATCACAATCAGTGAACATTCAGAAGAAAATACGAGTGAAACGCGGAAATCTAAGGGATGGGTAACGATCTCACGACAATACAAAGTATTGCCGGAGGGACAATATGAGTCTATTGACTTGGTTGGGGGCAAACGTTGAGCTTTGTCCATTGATGAAGGACACGTTTTGGTATGGCCGAGAGCCAGCTTGTTGCTGGAGGATTTATGCGCTGTCTATTTATGGGAAAAGGATCTCTGAAGGATATATTTGCCGCCTATTCTCGATCGTTGGTTCGTTCTTTTCTGTATCTACTTTAGCAGTTGCTAAGGCGCTCTGGCCTCCAGCATCTAGATGTTCCGAGGTGTCTTGTTAGTACAATATTACTTCGGGACATCCGGAGCATAGCTATAGTACAATGTCTAATTTAATCTGATCGTACATAAAAACACGAGGTTCCGGGTTTCTGAGTGGTGTCTGAAATGGGCAAACTCGAGAGTTTATATAGGAGTTCAGCTAGTGAGAATCTCCGACTTGTGAAGAAATAGATAGATTATTCTTTCACGGATCTATGACAGCTGCCACCGTTGAGTAACAGGAACCGTTAGCAAGCCATTACATTTATTGGGTTTATTGGTTAAAAACGCCTTGGCGTGCCGCTTCAGCTCGTTGAATGGCGCAACTCGCAGCTGTTTATTGGTAGCCTGATTTGGTGATATTCGCCAGCATAGCATAGCCACCGCAGAATCGTATATAATCCATATTCCCCTGGTAAGAATCTATCGAAATTCTTTCATTCCTTGATATCTCATGTGAATGTTTTTCAGAATGGCTTCAACAACAGCTTTGAACACATCGTCACCACAAAACGCACCATGGACTGTCCTTGTTCACTACAGCAACACTAATGGCTCCAAATCGATGATAGCACCGGCTTGAGTAGGTTCTGCTGAAATTAGGAGTACGATGGATATTCTTCAGAGTTGTATCCTGACGCTGTTCGCGTGTATATATACAGCACTACACCTCGATGTTCCAACTAAGACCGCCTGGCATCGTATCCTACTTACTAAGATCGTGTGGGTTTTGATAACCCTATTTGCGCCTGAAGCTTCTCTTTACTTGGCAGTCGATCAGTTGCATCAAGCTTGGAAGCTTAAGTTTGATCTACAAGCTATACGTAAGAAGAGTGGTGGACAAGGACACCAAGATCAGGACGTAGGTCTCGCCAATTCTCTCAACTAAGCCCATTTTCTAATACCACTAGTTCGATATCGACCTCAGGTACTGCTTCTTTATAGTCATGGGTGGTGTCCACGTCGATATTCATGACATGCTTTCCGAACCGGATCTCGACGATGGAGCTTTCGACTTCGCCTCCAAACCTCGCCCATTCTCAGTACGCCTTAACCCGATGGCTGTTGTTTGGCTCGCTAAAAGAGGTCATTGGATTCCAATATCAGGAAAGAAGATCGACGACAAGAGCAAATCCGATGTTCTACAAAAGACGCTGGTGGTTATACAGGTCTCGTGGATGATCGCACAGTGTATTGCCAGGCGGATATATGATCTTCCCCTGAGCTTACTTGAGATGCATACTATGGTGCATGTAATATGTGCATTGGTTCTCTATATGTGCTGGTTAAAAGTACGCTTTGACTACCTATTTAAGATCTCAACATGCGCTGACGCTCTATAGAAGCCACTCAACGTCCAAGAACCCGAAGTGGTCGTCCCCAAAGACTTCAAAGGGGAGATAGCTCTTCTTCTTCAACAACAGTTTTACAGCAAGCTATCAAATGGACTGGCCTTGTTCCCCCAAAGGAGGCTGCCCAACCAGCCACCTCCCCCGCTAATGCGCTGGGTTGAACCAATTCTTGGGTCAGACCTGCAGATTGGGGATGTTCATCCCTCCGGTCTTGGATATTTTCGCCGATCGTATCGCGGTGAAGCTCCAATACTTATAACGAAAGAGTTTTTAAATCGATGGGACGCTCTTCTGAAGACATACCCGTTCGAAAATCGAGGCCAACGAGCTCGGAAAGCCAAGGGTACCGGCCTACACCATCTTGACTACTACGAAGGCATGCCGCTGTTCTTGGAGAGCATGGATGAGTTCTCGATGGATGACAGGCGCTTTTACCAAGACATGCCTTTTGGCGAAGGCAAGCACAACATCGATGTTAACCTCGATGAGATAAAATCTGATCTTCTGAAATGGCCCTTTACATTTTTTGAACAGTTTCCCTGGCTGGTGGCCCTCGCCGTCATCCTATCAGCAGCATATGGGGGAGTGCATCTCTCAGCATGGAACTCAGTATTCCCAAACTACATAGAGGAGCTTTTCTGGGAAATCAGCTGCATCTATGTTGCAGCATTCCTCCCAGGGGCTGTCATAGTAGCGTTTTTAGCGTCTCACACAGTTAAACAGTTTTCAGAAAAGATGGCGAAAAGTGCTGGAACTGTAGGTACAGTCTGCGCGTGGTTGTTCCTGATGGCTTATATGGTTTTGAGGGTGTTCATCATTGTTGAGGCGTTCATTAGCTTGAGGTATGTCCCAGTTGGAGTATATGT
Organism: Fusarium anguioides; assembly: GCA_012977745.1. Taxonomy (NCBI): domain Eukaryota; kingdom Fungi; phylum Ascomycota; class Sordariomycetes; order Hypocreales; family Nectriaceae; genus Fusarium; species Fusarium anguioides. The sequence continues at coordinate 6,779 of JAALXK010000055.1, forward strand.
GTCGCCATCGTGGATTCAGATATTTCCTCATTTTTAGTTTCAAGGAAGAGGAGTCATAGAAACATATTTAGACTTGCTTCATGCTATGATGCAAGTTAAATTTATTCTAAAATGATAAGTACAATGGCCTCGAGTCTCCTTTGATAAAGAATGGTCCTTGCTATTGTGTAAGTCGACGCAGTACCTGATCAGTCATCTCACCTTCCACCACCAACATAGCTCCTCAAAGTTCAACATACTTAGAGATTGTGGAGTATCCTATAATTTACTCCAGTCATTACTTTAATTAATATACGTTATTCTGTCAAGATAACTTGACTTCTCTTGAACTTCATGATGATAGCCACATATAGGAGAAATGTGGCTGTTTTGACTGTGGCGGTGCAACTCCTTACGCATGCGAGACATTACGTAGCTGGACGATCCAATGAGCTTGCAATCGCGTCGTGTCCTTTTTCCGGCCGAAGTCAGTGTTAGTGTCAGTTTCAAGATTCATGATTCTCAAGCTCCCTTGTCTTGTCAATCCTTCGAGCCATCAACATCAACCCTCGTCGTTCCGAACGTTTTCAATTGACCTCCGTACCTATTCATCCGCCTTTGACAGGTTGTCACTCGCTTCCCACTAGCTGCGCTTCTAGCAGCTAATCTACATCTGCATCTGCATCTTCTTCTTTCTTATCTTGACTTTGCGACAACAGCACCACCGCAATCATGCCTTTGAACGTTTTCCGAGTCGCTGGTACGTTTCAACGATATAGGATCGACATTTTCCATCAATGGGATTACTAACTTGTAGCACAGCGGATTTCTCGCATCTCGGCTCCATTTTCATCTTGCTTCACAAGATGGTGCAGCTTAACGTTAGTCCTCCCTTGTCTAACCCCATGGATCAGCAATACTGACCAACACCAGAGCTGCTCAGGTATCTCCTTCAAGTCGCAGACACTCTACATGCTTGTCTACATTACTCGTTACCTTGGTACGCCTCCCATTACCGGACCCAACCGCGTATTCTGACCAGTTCCAGATCTCTTCTCAACCGATAGTATCTACAACTTCATCTTCAAGATCCTCTTCCTCGGTTCGCAAGGTTACATCATTTACCTCATGACCAACGCCTACAAGCCCACCAACGATCCCAATGTCGACACCTTTAAAGTTCAGTACCTCCTCGGAGGAGCTGCTGTCCTCGCCGTCGTCTTCCCCTATCACTACACCATCTCCGAGATTTTGTGGGCCTTCTCCATCTGGCTTGAGTCTGTGGCCATTCTCCCTCAGCTCTTCATGCTCCAGCGAACTGGCGAGGCTGAGACCATCACCACCCACTACCTCTTCGCTCTCGGAAGCTATCGCGCCCTTTACATTCCCAACTGGATCTACCGATACTTCGCCGAGACACACCACAAGGTCGACACCATCGCCATTGTTGCCGGTATTGTCCAGACCGTTCTGTACAGCGACTTCTTCTACATCTACTACACCAAGGTTATGAAGGGCAAGAAGTTCAAGCTCCCTGTCTAAGCTATCAGCTAGACACCGAGATACCTCTGCAACAGAGCTCAAAGCTCTCGAAACGCGTCTCATACGGTTGACATTAAATGACGAAGTAACCACGAGGCAAGACAAGATAAGACCACAGTTTTGGTCACGACAACTCCGGTTTCTGGAGATGCATGCACGGCGTTGGTATGGGAGGTCAACAAGGCGGTAATTACAATGGCGTCGCCGTTTGGCTTGGAGATTTGGGGAAAAGAATCGTTGATTTCAGTGCTGGACCAAGTCACACAATAGAGTGTAGTATGTTCGCGTGAAAGCTGCTTATAGTTTCTTTCATTTGATAACTCATTATGAGCGTCTTATGAAATGATAGATGAAACGGCAGCGTATGAATAATTGAACAAGGAACTATATGAAAAACTGTGGGAATGCTTCTTTATGCTTATTTCTCTGTGCCTGGTTGGCTTTCTTAGTCTCTCTAAGTCTCTTGGCGCTTTGCGGCTCAATGAACGCCATGACATGTACAATCACGTGATACTGCCTCTTAACGCGTCGACCATTAACTACCCTGGCTTCAACTTCAACATCGAAATCCACATCGCATCATCAAATCATCCAATATGGCTAGTGATGCGCCCGAAAAGCCAGAGCAGACTCCTCCTGCAGCAGAGGCTCCTGTTGATGAGGTGCCTCCGGCGCCCGCCATTCCTGATCCGCGATTACCAACTCACAAGGATGTCTCTCTACGAGAGTTCTTGAATAAGATGGATGATTATGCTCCAATTGTACGCTTCCCACACTCATCAATCAATTCATCTAACACCATCTAGATTCCCGATGCAGTCACAAACTACTATATGACCAAAGCCGGTCTTCCACCACCTCCTCAGACGGATCCTCGTCTCGCGCGACTCCTCGCTCTGGCGACCCAAAAGTTCATCGCAGACATCGCTGCAGACGCATATCAATACAGCAAAATCCGCGCATCTTCCAACACCAACAATCCTATGGGTTCTCTGGGTGCAGCTGCTGGATTCCCCATCCCTGGACAGCCAACTGGACAACCTGGAAGCAAGGACCAGACCAAGGGCGCGCCTCTGGGTATCCAACGGCCAGGCTACGGAGGTGGTGGTCAGGGCGGCAGCCAGAACAGAACTGTTCTCACCATGGAGGACCTTGGTATGGCCGTGGGAGAGTACGGTGTCAACGTTAAGCGCAGCGAGTTCTACCGCTAAGATACGTATTTGGTTACATGGCTGCAAGGCGTTACGGTTCGGCGTTCACGGAAGGATTGGGCCCATAAATGATATCAACACAACACCAGGAAAGCCATGGCTGCTTGCAATAGATCGCCTTCATTCGAATGGATCCCTTCATTGAAATCATTGCTCTAGTGATGTTACATGTAGTCTTTTATACATGGGTATACCCAGATTCCAGCTCCTATTTAAATAGTCTACCTCTTGTCCCAAATGTTCGGCTTTCGTGTTCTATAGCCTATCAGCAGTATTCATCTGTTTGAGACCGTGAGACTTACGGCGAGAACTCGCCAAGCTTGTGTCCAACCATATCTTCTGTGATGGTCACCTCATGGTAATCCTTTCCATTGTGCACCTCGAACTTGAGACCGACAAAGTTGGGCAGAATCGTAGCTGATCGAGCCTGTGTTCGCACAGGAGGTACCCTCTCGCCAGAGACTTTGGGCCATACAATGGGGAGGCTATCGCATGTTAGAACAGTCAAGGTAATCGGATCGGTCGAAGGCTTACGGCACCAAGTGTGGCCCTATACCGAAAATTAGCACCCATCAATATCATGGCAGACAAATTGACATACCCTTCCACACGGAACGCTTAAGAAGAACCCGTGTCGCGTGCATTATCACTGGCACCTGTCGTTCCCTCGAAATTTCAAGCCGGCATCACCAAGCTTCACCATGCGACGGATCTAACCGGGGGTTGTTTTTCCGATCGGTTAGTCCGAGATTTGTGCACGTGACTACACCAGTACAAGACGGCTACCGGCACTTCATGTGGTTCGTCGACCTAAAGCTTAAGATGGCTTCGTACCGAGTATACAAACGGAAAAAGGATTCCACCAACGAGATGAAAATGTTTGTTTCAACGGGAGGTGATCATTTCGAGACATTGCATAATGGTTTGCATCATTCGATATGATCACTATGAGTATTCCTATGTGAGAGACAGATATCTTCGACTGTTAGCCAAGTGGTTTGCAGATACTTGATTCAGTACCGATCTCGATATAACTAATAACCGAAAATTCTATACAACTTTACTCCACGAATGCTATCACAGTTTTTTTTTTCCTCTAACGTAACGTGCCCAATACCGCGTATTATAGTGAAATATCAGGGGCCCTAGCTCTTGTTTCAGACAAGCAAACAGGGGACATGACAATTCGGTTACCACCAAACTGGGTCATGTTCAACATTTCATCTGGAGAAACTTGCTTAACTTGATGCAAATCGACCGAGTCTTTCCCTATGTGGGCACACGGAGGAACAATCGCGAGTTGTGGGTTGTCTATCCCTTGTCATATCCCGTCTTAATGAGAGAACTACGACCTGATCCTGCAAGTTGCCCCGAGAGTGAAAATGCATATATACTCACCATGTTGCCCAGCTTTTTTCTTGGCTCTACATGGCTCGTTGATCGATCTTTACAATCCTTTGAAACAATAAACGAAAAAGTCCACACTCCCTCTAGCCAATATGCGTTTCACAGATCTTCTTCTCGCCAGCGCTGGCGCTTCTCTCGCCCTGGCTGCCCCTTCTACCAAGAGAGCTGGAGGCAAGTTCCTCTTCACTGGCTCCAATGAAGCTGGTGGTGAGTTTGGCGAGGGAAACCTCCCTGGACAGATCAACAAGGACTATATCTGGCCTACCACTAGCTCCATCGATGTAAGGATCTTCCACTTCTACCTTGTCGTGATACTAACTATGTTAGACCCTTGCTAGCACTGGTATGAACACCTTCCGTGTTGGTTTCCGTATGGAGCGCATGACTCCCAGTGGTATCACTGGTGCCATTGACGAAACCTACTTCAAGGGTCTTGAGGACGTTGTCAAGCACATCACCAGCAAGTGAGTATCTGTCACTCACGTCTATATGAACCCATCTAACAAGCTCAGGGGCAACTATGCCGTTCTTGACCCCCACAACTATGGTCGCTTCAACGGCAACATCATCAAGACCGCTGACTTTGGCGTCTGGTGGACAAAGGTAGCCAAGCGCTTCGCCAACAACAAGTTTGTCATCTTCGACACCAACAACGAGTACCACGACATGGACAACTCTGTCGTCGCTGCTCTTAACCAAGCCGCTATTGACGGTATCCGCAAGGCCGGCGCCACCTCCCAGTACATCTTCGTCGAGGGTAACGCCTGGACCGGAGCCTGGAGCTGGGTTTCCAGCGGTAACGGTGACGCCATGAAGAACCTCAAGGATCCCCAGAACAAGATCGTCTACGAGATGCACCAGTACCTCGACTCTGACTCTTCGGGCACTCATGAGGAGTGTGTCAGTGCCACCATTGGTGCTGAGCGTCTCAAGGCTGCTACTCAGTGGCTCAAGGCCAATGGCAAGAAGGGTATTATTGGTGAGACAGCCGGTGGTGCTAACGCCAACTGTATTGCTGCTCTTAAGAATGAGTTGCAGTACTTGCATGATAACTCTGATGTCTGGACTGGTTGGTTGTGGTGGGCTGCTGGACCTTGGTGGGGTGACTACATGTACAGCATGGAGCCTACTACTGGTACCGCTTACAAGAAGGTTCTCCCTGAGATCAAGAAGTTTATTGGTGCTTAAGGGGTGTTCCTGGTGGAAGAGTACGAGTTTGACTGGTCAAAATTTAGTATATACTTACTTGACGTACATAGTTCTTAGTACAAATGAATACTTCTTTATGGACAGTTCTTATGACCATGATGCTAAAAATACTATGGGCTTACCGTTATTGATTTTACCAAATTCGTTTAATATGCTGAAATGGGCAAATTTAATCATTCATAGGCTTTCTTTGACTTAGAATTCGTGTAAGTGATACAGGGTAAGTTGGTTTGCAACTTTATATGGTGGGGTATCACGTGGAGCCGAGACCTTTTGACAGATGGACTGCTGGCTGTTGGTAAACGGGAGACCCCCAAAGAGCAACTAACGTTAGGGATTGTCCGATCAGAAAACACCAAATTTCTGGCATCCCCTTTACATCACCATTTCTACTCTGATCGTCTCTCCTTGTAATCCTCATGCGATTCGGATATAAATAATACAAAGCCAGAACCTGCGGCTTACGTCCCTTTGACGACACTTCTTTGTGCCTTTTTTCTCTCTCTTCCAAGAAGCCACCTTCACTCTTCCCGCATATTCGACGAACTTAAAAACCCACATTCACCCTCAACACTCGACGTACGACTCACGAATCGTACCTAATAACTTCTACACACACCTAGCGACCTTAGAACAACCGAAACTTCGATGCCCAGCGCAACCACCTCGGGAGCTGATACGGGCGGCTCGGCTCGATCTCGCGATCATAAGCAGGGAAACCAGGGACGCACGTATACACCAGATCAAGAGGCAGCTGTTATCCGTATCCGAAAATGCGAGGCCACTGCTTTTTATGACATTCTAAATCTCACAAGTGTCAAGGACACATGCACTGAGGGCGAGATCAAGAAGGCTTATCGAAAGCTATCACTTCTGACCCATCCCGACAAGAATGGACACCCCCATGCCGATGAGGCCTTCAAGATGGTCAGCAGGGCTTTTGGAATTCTAGGCGATAAAGAAAAGAGGGAAAAGTTTGATAAGTTCGGCACAGATCCTGACAGTCGATTCGCCAGCGCTCAGCAAAATAATCCTTTCTTCAACCAACGAGCCGGTGGTGGTATGGGCAGAGGTGGTCCCATGTTCCAGGATGATTTGACTCCTGAGGAGATGTTTGCCCGTTTCTTTGGTGGAGGTGGCGGCTTTGGCGGTGGTCCATTTGGAGGTGAGTCAAACAGACAGCCAAGAATCTGAGACTTGTACTAATATCGCAGCCTTTGACACAGGACCCCAGTTTGTTTTCAACTTCGGTGGAGGTCCTGGAATTAGGGTGCATCAGTTTGGAGGAGCCAGACCGAGAACGCGACCTCGAGAAGCCGCCCAAGGCCGACAAAACGAAGGAAACGCTTTCCAGACCTTGTTGGGTCTTCTGCCCATCATCCTGTTCTTCATCCTACCTATTGTCACATCGTTCTTCTCCGGTGATTCTGCGACATCACCATCGGGCCCCCGCATGGTCTACGACAACCCTCTACACCCTTACACCGAGCAGCGCACGACACCGAATCTAAACGTTAATTACTATGTTAACCCCGATGAGGTTGCCAAATATTCTGAAAATAAGCTCAACAAACTCGATCGTACTGCCGAGCACCAACTTCTGAGACACCTCAAGAACGAGTGCGAGAACGAATTGATGTACCAACGGAGATTGAAGGATGCCGCACAGGGATGGTTCTACCAGGACCCTGACAAGATGGCACTTGCACAGACATACACAATGCCATCTTGTGAGCGGTTGCAAAGTCTTGGAGTGAAATGGTAACGACGTATATTTATGGTTTACGTCGAGAATAGGCGGATATATGGACCTTTCTTGTATAGGAGTTGGCGTTGTGGCATTTCTGGGACTGCATGGCGACGAAGGAACTCGGACCTGACAAGCAAAGGAAGAAGGACGCCGATAATCAAGTTATGTATCATTCAGCGTGTAATGCTTAGGCGTGTATTTCCTAGGGGAGGTTAAGATACGAGGTAGATATGTTGTACTGCGTTTAGAATGCACTCCAATCGCTTCTTTGACCAGCCATCGTATTCTATATGTAATCTTGATCTATCTCCATGAGATACGCATAAGATTTTGTCAATCAATTGATAGACTGTTTGACGTTTGGACCCTTGGACCCTGGGTCTGAGCGTTAGATAGCCGTTGGGTCTAAGTCTTGGTGGATCATGAAGAAGATAGAGTGCTGATAAATTGGGTTGTTTTTGGACAAAGACACAAGACCAAGACTCTTATTGGATGTAAAGAAGCCCAAACATATTGAACTGTGTGCTTTATTCGTCTCTTTAAGATAGATAGCTATCATGTTTATTCGCCTTATTTCGCGGTACAAGTCACATGTCTCAGATCGTCAATGCAAGTTTAAGCGATTGCTTCTTTGTCAACCAATCTTGAACAGAGGAAAAAGACAAGCGAGACCCAGTTCTCAGACGTATTATCATTAATTGCTGCCTATGTGAGCGGTGAGTCGATAATAGGAATAGTATATCTTCGTTGATGAGGGAGCTTCCTTGAAGTCACAGGCACACGTCATCGTTCGTGGCCAGTGGCTGTGGTAACTTGAGTTGACTTGTAAGCAAGTGGCGGGGCAGACCTATCAGCTTAGGTTGTGGCCTCCAGGTACAGGTACATGTACAGGCTCCCACCCAGCCGTTCAGCTCAAACGCATGCAAACCTTTCTTCATTATTCGCTTCTTTTTACCAGGAGACTCGCACTCTGAAACTAGATCTAACTACTCCTCAATCACTTTGCTTCTTGCATTACAGTAGCTTCTACTCTCAGCGAATTGCACTCTTTCATGTTGCACCGTCACGTACAGGAGCGGGACCTGTGACGACACCTCTCCCCACAAGAGCTATTGCTGCTGCGAACAAGGACGAGCTTCCAGAGCTGAGTATTAACATTAGCATATTCAAGCGAAAACGATCTGTTTTGCAACTGTCGCTATATCGCTTCGGCTAAAAAGCAACCTGATTTCATGCATACAGCTCACAGCACTTCGACAACCACTTCGAATCACTTCCCCGCAGTCGTGTGGTAGTAGCGCATCAAGTTACAGCTACGAGGACGATCGATTCATTGATACCCTCTATTGATATGTCCTTTTGACATTTGTACTCTCCAAGCTCAAAGATATCTCGATTACGAACACCGTTAAAACGATGTCGAATAATCCTTGGGCTGAAGGAGGGAATGAGAGTGGATGGGAAGATGTAGGACCCCGCCACGATGGACAACCCACCTCAGCCGATAAAACGAATCAACAAGCTGTCCCTGCGGCTTTGAGACCCGGTGGCGCCTTTGATAATCAAGATGAACAACAAGCATGGGGAGAAGCAAGGCCACAGCCAAACAATCAGCAATATTCGCAAGAAACGCCTGCGGTGTTGAAACCAGGCGGGGACAGAACAGAGACAAACCCATTTCTGCGAAAGAAGGTCCCGTCAGCGCAAAATACACCCCCGACGGAATCGTTCTCGAATCTGCGTCTCGAAGAACCCAGCAATAACCCTTGGCAACCGACAATGGAATCGCAGAATACCCTACAATCGTCACAGCCGATCCCGAACCTTATGGACGATAACCCCCCTCGAGGCGCATGGACACCAACACCAGAACCACTGCTACCAGTTGGATCGCCCGGTATGGTATCTCTTCCTTCGGGGAGAGAGTCGCCTGCTTGGGATGAAGATCCTCTTGGCAATAACAACAAACCTCCTGCGCCCCCCATGAAGTTATCCGAAGAACTCACTGGTGATACAAATATCTGGGATGACCTAGGGGGACCTGATAAGGGAAAGTCTAAAGCTACGGGGGATATGAGACCGGCATCGCCTGACGATTGGAATCTGATAGAGTCAGAGCCTTCACCCAGTCCCATGAAGGAACCTGAACCTGAACCTGAACCTGAAGCCGAAAAGCCGGCTCTGCCGCCCAGACAACCAACATTGCCATCCGAACCATCAACCTGGAGGGCCACCAGAGACCCGATTGATGGGAAGACCGAAACATACCAAATTAAGAACATACGATGGCATGACTCGAGCTCGTCGAAGAATCCAAGAATATCTCCAATCTTGATTCAAAATGCAAACGGGCCATGCCCTTTGGTTGCGCTAGTTAACGCACTTACCATGACGACCCCCGCTGATATTGAAGATACTGCACTTGTGCAGACACTTCGTTCAAGGGAACAAGTCAGCTTGAATCTGCTCCTGGATGCCGTATTTGACGAACTTATGTCACCGCGACGAACCAGCTCTGAAGATGCCTTGCCAGATGTGGGAGATCTGTATGCCTTCTTGCAGAGTCTACATACCGGCATGAATGTCAACCCGCGATTCATCCCGACAGAGAGCATGATAAATGCTTACAAGCGTACTTCTTTGACACATCTTCACCCTGCCGAGCGAGGAGACCTGATTCCAGGAACTTTCGAGAACACAGCTGAGATGGGCTTATACGCCACATTTTCGATCCCACTCATCCATGGATGGCTTCCTCCAAAGGATGAGCATGCATATGAAGCTCTGGAAAGACAAGCTGCATCGTACGAGGATGCACAAAATTTGCTTTTCCGAGAGGAAGAACTAGAGCATAAACTATCTGATCCTGAAGGTGGGCTCACCGAGGATGAGCAACAATTATACCAGGATATCATGATCATCAAGGAGTTCTTAGATAATTCAGCTACTCAACTTACACACTGGGGTATCGAAGTAATTGGCAAAGCCATCAGGCCTGGCACTTTTGCCATTCTCTTCCGAAACGACCATTTTAGTACGCTGTACTGTCACCCGCAATCGATGCAGCTCGTCACAGTGGTGACGGATGCGGGCTTCAAGACCCATGATGAGATCGTATGGGAGACGCTGTCAGATGTCAACGGTGGAAACACTGAGTACCTTTCTGGGGACTTCCGAGTCGTGGGATCGGGCGGGCTCGCTCCTTCGACAAGTGCAGGAAACTATTCCAGCAATGATGGCGGAGAATGGACGACAGTACAGAACCGGCGTGGTAAGGCTCAGAGCGAGGATGAACCACCAATGAGCCCAAATGCTGAGCAGGAGGATCGAGACTTGGCTCTCGCATTACAATTACAAGAGGAAGAGGAGGAAAGATCTAGAGCAGAGATTGCGCGAAGACGAAGAGAGAGCATGCTTTCTGAGCAATTTATTGAGCAACAAGCTCTACAGCCCCCAAATGCAACACGCAACAGCCGTGGAGGTAGAAATACTCGAGGTGGTACCCCAGCTGGGCGAGGAGCTCCACATGGCGGAGGCACAGGCATGACCACAGGCGTCACCAGAGGAGCCAGTGGTCTTGTTCCAGGACGCAACAGCTCAGTCAGCGCACCCACTACGAATACGATAAACGCACAGCCTAGAGTGCCCGCTCAACGAGTACGATCACTCATACCACCACCTCAACCACCTCGACCTCCAGTATCACGGCCGGCGGATGAAGCAGGAGACGATGCGCCGCCTTCGTATGAGCAGTCGGCACACGACAGAACGTACGAACCGCCAGTAGGACATCCGACTCATCCGGGTAGTAGCCCTACAATATCGAGACAGACTACAGCTGCGAGTGTTAATTCTTCAATGCCGACAGGACAGAGACTTCCTGGGCAGTCTGCAGGCAGACGGCCTTCGGGTCCAGCGGTAAGGGTAAATGGCGGTGGACAGAGGGAGAAGGATTGCATTGTGATGTAACGAGCATATGAGAGATGGGGCTTATGTATGGCACGGGACTATGGTACTTAAAGAGTGATGGAATAATTCAAGCATGGCGTTTTTAATCAAGAGATATTTCATTTATTACATCTAGAGCAGTGCTGATGTTGTTCAAGTTGAGATATTCGTGTTCGGGTTAGGTATTCGTGATGTTTTGCCAGCACCACAGTTGACACAGGCAGCAACTTGCGAACGATAATTGTTTATATTACATTCACGAAAGACTTGAAGAAGATTTCACATGGGCTTAACGGAGTGCTCGGCAGAGATGCAAAATAGCTACAAGAAGACGGCTCGGCAGTTCATAGGGATCAACGTCTGTAGTTCGTTTTAGCTATGAACACACCTGACGTGGGGACAATATCAGCTCGCTTTGGAAGGATTGTCTACTTTGCCGCAGCCTCAGCTTGGCCTAGGAGGCGTGATATCACCTTGGAGGCTAGAATGCTAATAGTTGTGATGGTTTGACTGATGATAGCTTCATCTTCCGAGGCAGCGATGGGCTTGTGAGGCATACTTGAGTAAAAAATATTTGAAATTCGCCCCAAAATATTAGTTGTTGGCTAAGTGTATATACATCTTGGTAATTCTTCAGATATTAGAATAGACGGTTACTGTATCTAGAAGCGATGCAGCTAAATCCTAACAAGCACACACGGCCAGGGTAAACCTATTAAATACCCGATGACAGGCAGGCGGTGGAGAGCGTCAAAATGGCGGTTGCGCAGCTACCCGCTTCAACTTTGATTGACATCATGGACAACAGAAGAAAGTCATGATTCACTTTTGTTGTTCATAAATTCCTTTGCTCTATCAAAATTGAACCAAATTTCTCAATAAAAGACTCGCATTTGACTCTGTTATTCTCTTGGCTGCGGCGCAGATCCTGTCATCATGGCTATTATTGAAGGGTGGTTACCACCCACTCGGGAGAACTACGACCTGATCCTTAAGGTCTGGCAGATTTCTTATCCAGTTGTAAGCATTTCAAAAAAGCCCGTGAAATAAGACATATTCTAATCTTGACAGATTGCTTCGTTGCAATGGGTCACCAAGTGGTATGGAATGGGCAAGACTTCAGTGTCTAGCCCTCTTAACATACCAGGTCGTATTGGCTGGATCACCATGGAATCTCCGGGCTTTCTGACCTTGATGTATCTGATGAAAGTTCTTCCTGAACAACATGGAATCGATGATCTACCTTGGCAGAATAAGGTTCTTGCGGGCCTGTTTGTAAGTCTTCTCCTCATACCTACGCTACCTCGGGTAGCAAGCAGCAAGCGTTCCCCTCAATGGCAAGACTCACGGGAGGAATAATTTGGAATAAAGAGACTAATCATGGACGGTAATGTAGGTTATTCACTATTCTTACCGAGCGGTCATGTTCCCCTTTCTTCAGCCTTCCATAGCACCGATGCACATTGCGGTGTGGTCGCTTGCCTTCACCTTCCAGGTCATCAACGCCACATGTCTTGGCTCATGGCTCGCAGCCTATGGACCAACAACCGAAGCAGCATGGTCATCGCAGTCATCCATCCTTCAGTTCTCATCAGGTATTCTAATCTTCTATCTCGGCCTATCTGGTAATTTCTTCCACGACGAGGAACTACGTGATATCCGTCGTCGCGAGTCCCAGCGACAAGAGCGCGCCAAGCTTGAGCAGAACGGAAACTCAAGCAAGGGCGTGGAGAAGCACTATCAAATTCCGCAGGCGGGCTTGTTCCGATATGTGCTGTACCCGCATTACCTATGCGAGTGGATAGAGTGGGCTGGGTTCTGGATGGCAGCTGGCTGGGGATGCGCACCTGCGCGTGCGTTCCTGGTGAATGAGATGTTTGCCATGTTTCCGAGGGCTGTTAGGGGAAGGAGATGGTACTTGGAGAGATTTGGAGAGGACAAGGTTGGGAAGAGGTGGGCTGTTATCCCGGGGGTTTGGTGAGCTAAGGATGGGATGATGGAGAGATAGTTACATTATGGGATATGCCAGATAGACGATGAGCCTTTTGAGGTTAGTTATGATGTTATGGGTTTATGGTTGACGTAGAGGTTGACTAAAAGGTTGAGACTGAGGTTTGATATGCTCAGTGTGAACAGGACTGTATGAATAGACTAGATTTGTAATGAAAGAACCGATAATAATGGCCGAAGAGAATATGTGTGACATTCAAGTGGGATATCCAGTGGGATAGGGTTTTTGATAGAAGAATGTTGTTTAATTGCCACTTATTACAGAGCATAATCTATCCACTGTCACAAATATTGTAACATTGTTACTTGTCTCCAATTATTTATTGAGTTGCCGACTCCAATTGCCGACTCATCCCTGGCACAGACCAAGAGTGACCCTCCCTCCTCCACCTCCGCATCTTGAACCCGCGAGATTACCCCCAGAAATCCGGGGAAAATCTCAAAAGTCTTACGATTGCTATGTAATTTAGTTATGTTTAGTGGAAGCTGAAAAAACAAGATCTGGGGAAGCCAGGAGAATCGTAAGATTTTGCAGAAAAAACCTGGGGAAGCCTGTAGGTGTCAGAGACTTAAGAGTACAGTACTGAAAATAGGTGCTTGCAGCAGTTGGAGATATTGCCGAATGTGTACAGTATTAAAGGATTGGTTGGATGATATTATCCTCTCCACGTGGTGGTTCATTGTATACGTACTCGTCTGGTACTGATCTTCACTCATCCATCTCCAACACAACGCTCTCCTCTTCTCTCTTCTCCTCTCTCTCCGCTACGATGCAGTGCATTCAAGGTTGGCCGTAATTTCCCCGCACCTGAGACTACTTAATGTTTAAAAACTAAACTCAAGGCTAGGAGTAGTTTAAGTGTTAAGCTTAGACATGACTGATTCACACACACACACACACACGCACACACACTCCGAATCTCCGAGAAATATTGATAATGATGTTGACATAGTCATACCTGACCCAACGGGTATTAACCGAGTTCTTATCCAAGTGCATATTAACGACAAGGTTTTATCCACGGATGAAAGCATAAGATATCATATTTTGCGGGGAGAACCAAGCGAATCCTTGTCAGTTCTTGGTCTTGTCCTGCAGGCTAAACTACTCCTAGGGCAAATGGCGAAAAAGCTTAGACACACACACTGACACACTCCCTCTTGTCACTGAATTGCCAATGCAACCACAGCTACTAGTTAACTTTTCGTGAGGGGAAATCCAATATAAACTTACTTTGACTGGGGGGGTTGTCTTGTCCCGACACGGTAGCCCGAGGTGTTAGCACTCCTTGGCTTTTACTATATCAAGACCTTGCTCCTGTCCCCATTTCTCTCTTTTTCTTTTCGTTGTGCCAGTTCATCTCAAGCAGACCCCAGAAGCTTGAAGACCTCATTCTATTTTTCTTTTTTAATTCTTTGGTGTTGAGAGATTCAGCATTATGGCGTCCTCTGATAAGGATCAAGAGAAGGGTTTTCAGGAGAAGGGGTTTGATGAGCATTCTGAGATGAAGGATGCCTCAAGAGGCACTGTTCATGATGCTGCTGGTCACGGTCATATGGCCACTGACGCGTGAGTGTTTTTATTCTTTTTCAGTTTAAATCTCATACTGACTTAATATTTTCAGCTATGGCAACTCTCTCGTCCAGTTCGACCAAGCCGCTGAGCGCCGATTACGATGGAAACTCGACTTGTACACTGTCCCAACAGTAGCAGTTCTCTATCTCTTCTGCTTCATCGACCGTGCCAATATCGGTGAGTCATTCTTACTTTCAACTCATCTCAACCTCACTAACAGTTCTCAGGTAACGCCCGTATTTCCGGAATGGGAGAGGATCTTAAGCTCCAGGGCTACGACTACAACAAGATTCTTTCAGTCTTCTACATCTCATACATCATCTTCGAGATTCCCGCTACCGTCACTTGCAAATGGATGGGCCCCGGCTGGTTCCTCCCTCTCACATCTCTCCTCTTCGGCATCGTCAGTATCGCCACCGCCTTCGTCCACAGCCAAGCCGCCATCTGCGGTGTCCGTTTCCTCCTCGGTATCTTCGAAGCCGGTATGCTTCCCGGAATCGCCTACTACCTGTCCCGTTGGTACAAGCGCTCCGAGTTGACTTTCCGTCTGTCTCTCTACATGGTTATGGCTCCTCTTGCTGGTGCCTTTGGTGGTCTCTTGGCCAGTGCTATTCTCAAGCTTCCTCACTTTGGTGGCCTTCACACCTGGCGCATGATCTTCGCTATTGAGGGTATCATCACTGTTGGACTGAGTCTTCTCGCTTTCATCACCCTTACCGATCGACCCGAGACAGCTCGATGGCTCACTCAGGAGGAGAAGGATCTTTGCATCGCCCGTGTCAAGTCGGAGCGTCTCGCCCAGACCGAAGTTGTCGACGGTATCGATCGAATTAAGCTCTGGCGCGGTCTTACCAACCCCGTGACTCTCCAGATCGCCTTTATCTTCCTCTTCAACAATATCACCGTCCAGGGTCTTGCTTTCTTCCTGCCTACCATTGTTGGATCCATTTACCCCCAGTACAGCACCATCCAGAAGCAGCTTCACAGTGTTCCTCCTTACGCCGTCGGTGCTGTGTTCGCCGTTGTCTTCCCTGCGATCAGTTGGAAACTTGACAGACGACAGATCTTCATCATCCTCTCTGCTCCCACCGTCATCATTGGCTATGCTATGTTCCTTGGCTCCAAGGAACCATCAGTTCGATATGGTGCCTGTTTCCTGATCGCCAGTACCTGCATGGTCTTGGGTACAATGACAAATGCCCATATCAGCGCCAACGTTGTCAGTGATACCGCACGAAGTGCAGCTATTGGTCTCAACGTAAGTTCCTCAACCTTGACTCATTAAACTCTCACTCACACTCTCACAGGTCATGTTTGGCAACATCGGTGGTCTCATCGCAACCTGGTCCTACCTCGACAAGGACAAGCCCAACTATCCCATCGGAAACAGTCTCAACTGTGCCACAGGCTGCATGATCTTCATCCTCAGCATTTGCGGCTACTTCTGGATGAAGTGGGACAACAACCGACGCGACAAGAAGAACGTTGATCAGGAGTTGGCTGGATTATCACCTGAAGAGATTGCAAACTTGGACTGGAAGCACCCTGGCCACAGATGGCACATCTAAGATGAGTTTGTTGTTGCATATATGCTACGATTGGGTATTAGCGATAGGGGGTTTGAACTACATTCAGGTTTTTTTTGGATACCAGCGAGCCATCATAAAGAGAGAATGAATATGATTATATAACTGCTATGGTACTTTTGCTATGCAGCCTTTGAGTAATCGCATCTTGAGGTTCCTCCCTGTACTCATGCCCAGTCAACAAGCCTGATATTCACCATACAATCGTTGTCATCCGAAGGAGTCGAGAATTTTCTCTCTCTCAGTAAGCACTGGGACCAGCATCTGCAGGCGTTGTGATATTGGAAGTACTGCTGCCGTCGGTGTTGTTGTTCATGTTCATCCAACTGTCGTTCGTGGCGTTATTCGCGGTACGCGCAGGCGACTGTTCGACGTACAATGCACGAGTCTTTTCATAAGATTCAACCGTTGGCCCATCGGTATTGAATATTAAGTTGGCGTCACCCAAGATATTGGAGTCTGGGTACCAGTCCTGCAATATCGCCCATGTTTGTGATCTTCTCATGTCTGATTTTGAGACCAGCATGTTTGCAATAACCACAAAACCCCAACATTTTTTCGCGTTGTAATTCGGATCCGCTTCTGCCTGTGCAATTCCTTTGACATAGTGGGAAAATTTGTATTGCGTACCATAACGGAGGGCGGACCAAACCAGGGTTCTCCAATGGTCTTCTTCCTCTTGGGGGTCATCTTGAGCCCAGAGAAACCAGTGACCCAGATAGGTATTGTACCTCTCCCTCTCGATACCCGTGGGGTCACGTAAGGCGTGAGGTGGCCAACCCAGAGGTGGTTGAATGGGTTCTGGAGGTGGTTGAGTGGGTTCTGGAGATGGTTGAGTGGGCTCTGGGGGTGGTTGAGTGGCTTGTGTTTTCCCGTTGCTTGACATTGTAGAAGCTGTTAAAAGGATGTGGTGATGACATGATGGTGATCAAGGAAGAGGAATCATTCATGGTCAAAGACAGGTAGATATACTAGACCATGGCATCACCTTCCCTTGTGCTAACTTGAGGCAAAGCATGGTAGGTGTAAGTCAGCTGATAGATGAAGTTCATGGCCTCAGCTTCCATTAAAGTGAATCATTCCTTGGTACCTGTAATAAGATAGTCTACTAAGGTAAGTAAGTAGTAAAACGTCCATGATATATCATTACCACAAAGAACTGAGCTACCAGAACAGACGGACGGGTCAGAAAAGAAACAGCACACCAAGAGTCTATTGGCTGAAATAATCAAGTATTTATGACATCCTCAACTAATTCTTACCTTGATGTCGATATTTCTTGACCCATCTGCCAAGTCTGATGATATACTTATTAGCAATGTTAGTTAACTTAAGTTGATGTCTGTCGTCTTTCAAGGTGTATCGAGTCCTCTTATCGATAACCCTGGAATGCGATCACACCGCCTGCCTGAATAGGCATGCATGCCACTGTAACCCCACCATGCACTTAAGGTTGCACCACTTTACTTTATCTAAGTGCGGTGCCTGCCCCTCCGTGACGCATTTACGATAAAACTTGTGAGTGACCTTCTCGAAACGCGTCTTTTTTCTTCTCTGACACAACAAAGACACCAATCGCACTCTCAAGCGATCAACCGTCGCTATAGACATTTGATATGGCAATCACAATCATTCTTGGCTCCCAATGGGGTACGTCTCGCTCGCTATATCCTGCCCCTCCATATTCCGCCGATACCGGCTATCGCGTGCGATGCCATCAGCGAATTGTGCTAATACCAGTGTTCCAACAGGAGATGAGGGCGTAAGTCTTTCTATCCAGCATAGAGAGAAGATTATAGATGGGACTTGTTCTGATCATGTTCATGATGTAGAAGGGAAAACTGACCGATATCCTTGCCCCCGAGGCTAAACTTTGCGCACGCGCCGCTGTGAGTAACAGCTCAACCGATCTGCGACGCCCAGCATTTGCTAACACCAGATCCAGGGAGGTCACAACGCTGGACGTAGGTTTATATCCCTGTACCTGGATTGTATTCCATCTTGTGTTCATATGAAATAACCCTCGATGATAGACTCTATCCAGTAAGTTAAACACGCCAACTCCTCTCCTCTTTCACAAATAGATAGATAACTGACATTAAAACAGCGCAAACGGAGTTTCTTACAGGTTCGCAAACGGACACTCGGCCCACGAGCCCTTCAGAAATTGACCCTTTCTCAGCTTCCACCTGCTTCCCTCCGGTCTCATCAACCCGAAATGGTACTATTCCAACTCACCACGCCCAAGCGCAGTCGACAACCAAGTTGGCTAACACATAGCAGCATGAACTTCATTGGTTCCGGAGTAGTCTTCAATGTGCCGCAATTCTTCAAGGAGCTGAAGGACCTGTCAGACAAGGGCCTAGATGTCGATGACAGAATTCTTGTGTCTGACCGAGTGCACATCGATCTGCAGCTCCACATTGCAGCCGATGGACTCGAAGAGAAGGAGCTCGGAGGTTGGTTTATTGTCTCCAGACATGTACAGCTGAACGCGAATGACTAACACTAGCTTTAGAGGGCAAAATCGGCACAACTGGACGCGGTCTGTCTAAGTATACCTAGCTTTTTGGCGCTGTATTGACAAGTTCGCAGGCATTGGTCCCTCTTACAGCTGCAAGGCTGCGGTAAGAAGAGAACCAACGTCATGAAAAAGGAAGTTTACTGATTCCTGCATAGCGAAGTGGCATCAGACTAGCTGATGTCTTCAACCCCAACCTGTTTGAGCAAAAGCTTCGACGATTGGCCGATGGTTACCGAAAGCGCTACGGAGATCTCTTTGAGTACGATGTTGAGGAGGAGCTCGCTCAGTTCAACGAGTTTCGACCCAAGTTGGCCAAGTATGCTGTCGACGGTGTCTCCTTTATGCGCTCGGCTCAACAGAGCAATACTCCCATCTTGGTCGAAGGAGCCAACGTAAGAGTCATGGACTACTTTTGTCGATACAATACTGACTCTCTGTGGGCCGGGCAACTGTGTCCGTGGTTTCATACCTCTTTCCTTTACTTGCAGACAAATCTAAGGAACAAGTCACTTAGTGACGTCCCTGACATGAACATTGAGCCCCGAAATCATCTACAAACAGACCATCTTTGGTCTCTGAGGTCATACGATGGCCTCAGTCTGTGGATGATTTCGGGGCAATTTTCATGTCGGATTTTTCCGTCTCTGTAAAGGAAAGGGGTGTGAGGCCCGGCGCTGGAGCTCGTCTCCGTGCATTCAGGCACTCATGCTCGATCTTGACTTTGGTTCATACCCAGTAAGTTATCACAGTTCCAATCTTAGGTCTTATCATAGCTAACAGAGCAGTACGTAACATCGTCCAACACTTCTCTGGCTGGAATCATTGGTGGACTCACCTTGAACCCCAAGAACATCACAGAGATCATTGGTGTTGTCAAGGCTTACACAACAAGAGTTGGTTCTGGAGCTTTCAAGACCGAGGACACGGGAGAGTGAGTTTCTAACTGTCCAGTAAGATTGATTGGAGGCTAACGAGATGCAGTGTTGGAACCAAGCTCCAAGAGATTGGACGAGAATGGGTGAGATACTATGAGGACTTTCTTCAGTTTCCCATGCTGACATACCAAGGGCACATCGACTGGCCGCAGACGCAGATGCGGATGGTGAGTCCTTGCCCAGAACTGAACTCTGCTAGACAACTAGCTAACCCCATGCAGGCTTGACCTGGTGGTTCTGAAATACTCGAATGCCGTCAACAATTACACTTCTCTGAACCTGACCAAGGCACGTACTTTCATACCAAGTATAAGTTGATCTACCGTGACACCTGACTGACTTCTTTCAGCTCGACGTTCTGGACACCTTTGAGACAATCCGCGTCGCAACAGCTTACAAGCTCGATGGCGAGGTCAGTTTTCTGCCATTCCTTCTGTGTAGAGAGATATTGATGTTGGTTTAGGAACTCGACTCTTACCCTGCCGATCTGGATGTCTTGGACCGATGTGAAGTTGTCTACAAGGACTTCCCAGGATGGCAGAAGCCCACTACGAACTTGGCGACCTGGTACGACTTGCCAAAGGAAGCGCGTGCATACGTCGAGGTACTGTTTCTACAGTTCTAAATGTGACTGACTTGTGCTAACAAGCTTTGCAGTTCATCGAGGAATTTGTTGGAGTCAAGGTAGCTGGACTCGAAGCGTCCCATCCCCCTCAACGACGGTTTGTTTGCTGACACTTTACTAGGTCAAGTACATTGGCACTGGCCCCGATCGTGAGTCCATGATCAAGCGCGCTTAAAGAAGCAACCATCTTACGGTCTTCATGCGGGATATTGGAATAAAATGAAAAGTTAGACCGTAAATTCTGGCCAGTGGTATGTCACTCAGGCCAGAAGCGCAGGATAGGTTCCATGCATGGAGCGTCCATAGGGGCTTTTAGCCAGGTAGGTTTCAATAGACTATTAAATCAAAGTCCTGAATCTCAAATCGTTATCACGTAGCTGAGAACTCACTGCCAAAGTCACAAATTTCCATATCATGTTGAACCACATAGAACATTTTACCTATCTCTTGATTGTATAATTCGTCAAAGGCCTGGAAATCACAAGGCAATGACTATATAAGAAACCCAAAACTCCTCTAGACACCATGCATCTCGCCATCACCATGATCATTACATTTACTCAGCACTCTGCCCATCCATGACGCCTCTCGAGAACCACTCTGCCAACGTACTAAATCGGTCCTCGCTGTTCTCAAGATCACCCCTGAACAGTTCATGCTTGCCCGCTCTCTCCCTCTGTCCCTCGCGCATCTTGCGAATCATGTCGTTCTCTGTTGCACACTTTGGACACTCCACATCATCGTCGTTTCCAGCGTTTCGTACACAACGCTGATGGAAGCTGTGTTTGCATAGGAAGTGAACAGCTGGTAAGTCTAGTCGTTGACTGCAGTCGGAACACCAAGTCGCCTGGAACACTGCTGGTTTGGAGCCCAGATCGGCTAGCTCCTCGCGACGCTTCTCTGTATCCCCACGGAGCGTGCTGATTCGGTTTCGGTTGGATGCAATTTCTTTGCGCTCTCTTGTGATAGTATCGTGGAGATATGGCTTGATCATTCCCATGGTAGCTACACCACCTCCTGAAGACTGGCCAACGAGTGTCTGGATAACTTGTAAGGGCGCCATGAGGCCATCCTTGTCAATCTTGTTCAGCACAGCGGCCAGCTCATCCGGACCAGCTTCCTCCAACACCTTCGGATCTGAAGTGAGGTATGCCAGTGCGGCTGGGTACAACTGAGGCTCCTCAGGACCATACTTCCTGAGAGCTTTCATAGCACCTCGAGTGTCCTTAGCTGATGTGTAAGATCTGAAAATGTCAAATCGCAGTCCTGCCTGCTCTTTGACAAGAATCGTTCCGTCCTGGAAATTCGCGAGATGCGAGAGAAGCAGCACATTTGAGCTTTCCATAGGCACGTGTTCGCCCTCAATGAGCTTCTTCGCCTTCGCCTCCCATTCTTCTTTGTGATCTTGCCCCTTCTTCTCACTCGCCTTGTACAAGTACATCTCGAACAGAGTTGTATATAAATCCGTTCGATCGTTTGACTTGAGATCCTTTTCTTCCAGGCATGCTTCTAGAAAAACGATAAACTCATCGGGGTGGTCGATGAATGACGAGAATGCAGTCCTTGGTGGGGGAGGGTTATATCTTGGCGCGGGGATATCGTCGTTATCCACGATAATATTGCTATCGCTCACAACAACTTTTGTGTTTCCGGCTGTGCCAGGTGATGCAACAGAAGAAGTGTTCATATAAGGCAACGGCAGCAAATTAGAAAGATTCTGTACAGCACTGGCTGCTCCAGCGGCAAACCCTCCGCTAGTGGGTGTATCAGTCTCGTTCTGCACCGTCAAAGTACGTCGAGGTCTGTAGTTGCCTGTATAGTAGTCCACGAATAACTTTGTGGCCTCTTGAGGGCAATTCTCAATCAGTACTCGCGCGTATTTTTGTAAGCAAGGATACGCCTGTCGATGTTAGCAAGTATTCACTTCAGCAAGCAACTGATACTCACAATATCAGGATCCTGACGCCAAACGTAGTCAAGAGCTTCGGTGTAGTTCTTGGAGTCCTCTATCAAGATGTCCACCACAAGATCAGTCTCGCCGTGTTTCTTGGCAAGATATGCAGCCTGCTCATAGTATCCACCCTGACGGCACATGGCAATTGCTGTATCGAGATCGAACTTCAAATCTCCGGGAGACTTGATGAACTTTTCAAGCTTGTTGATATCTTTGAGCTTTGCATAACAGTTGAGAAGAAGTGTGGTATGGTCCGCGGTCGCTTTTCGGTGTTCATGAAGTTGCTCCAGGTATTGAATCAGGTTGTGAATGCGTTGTGTATCGAGGTACTGAGAATGTTAGCCTTACTCGTGCACAAAGTCAAGCAACCCACCTTGCGAATGACTTGTGATGGCTCAGTTGTATCAATTGCTCGAATATACTGAACCATAGCGCCATCGTAGTCAGCTTTCTGGTATAGGTGATCACCAAAGCGGCGGTAAATAAGACTTTGTTGCTCATTATCCATTCCCGACTTTTGCGCCAGCTCAATAGCCAAAGGGAACATATTCCTCTGATAGAGCATTTCTAAACGTTGCTGCAGGCTCTTCTCATGGTACCGATAAACCTGACGAGGTTAGTAAGAGAGCCGGACTCGCACTGAATAAATCTACCTTTCCATCTTGAAGAACTGCGAAGAAATCACCCCATATATCAACAAAGTGTCCCACAGGAGACATCAATGTCTCTGTATGACCAATGACTCGAAGGTCCATATCCAACAGCACGAAAGACGACGCATTGAATAGAGAATTAGCAGTAGTACTACCAAAACGTCGCCTCATTGCTTCTGAATCTTTTGCTGTACTGCTTGCAGGTGGGCAGGCAAGCGCCACATACTCATGATAGACATCAATCTTGCTCTTGGGCGACTCGTATGCCTTGGGCGGTCCTCGTCCATCCAGTGTGTAGGTGTAAATAGCGTCGTCACGAGCGATAATTACACCGTCTGTATTGGGATCACGCGTCATGCAACCCACTGCACATCCCATATCCTCAACTGTTTTTGGTGGCAATCCATGGCCCTTCTTGGACAGACCGAGCTTCAGTATTCGCGAAGTCGTGGAGACGAACAAGGTCGTAAGCTTTTGTGCCGCATCCCAAGCGAGTTCAACACCGGTCACTGGCTCTTCTGATTCGAAAACGATGCGCTGTTTGGTACCGAGATCGTGGACTAGTTCGCCTCGAATGACCGTAACTGCGCCATTAGTAAATCCTACAGCGATTTGTGTAAGGTCGTCTGTAGCCGCAAACGCAGATATCTCCGAAAGTTAGTATACCGCATAGCAACAAATTCCCATAGAGACTTACGGGAAATTGCCGTCTGTTGTTGTTGATCATGACCGTGCTCAGACATGTCGGTGTGTTGGTCTTCTTCACAAGTTTGTCGAGCGCCCACACCTTAAGGACAGGCTCACTACTCATGTCCTCCTATTAACACCATCAGTTCATATATCCATCGATCGAAGCTCAACAGATCATACCGCAACCGTCAACAAGAGACTCGTTCCCTCAACCTGGCGCATATGCGTGATGCTCCCAGCCTCATACGCCTGGAACCGCTTGACAATCTTCCATGACTTGTTTACTATGCTGACATATCCATCGAATGATCCAAGGAATAGGCTATCGGAGCCTGCGCATACACTCGAGATCTCGTTGCCCTCGAAGAGCTGTTTGGTTTCGTCGTCGGTGATGTTGATTTGAGCAACGTCGAAGAAGTCAAACGACTTCCACTATAGTTTTTGGTTAGCACAGTGAGTCTCTATAGGTGCCTCAGTCGTAAAAGACTATGCGCGCATAATTCCAGGGCATTTCTTACTGAGATGGCCATCTTGAAGCATTCGGGAATGTCTTGAATTGGGGAAGATGGGCCGCGGCGCGATGACGATGGTGGGACGCCCTGAAGCTGGGGAGCTACAGGAGCTTGCCTAGCGCCACTGTGGCTGCCACCCTAGACTCATTCAAGAGAGACGAGATAAATTGCCCAGTTCGCAAGACACATGATTAAAAGCGATGAATATCTTAGAAAAGTCAATATTAGCCTTATCACGAATTAACCCCTTTATTAAAGAACTAGTCTAACTCGCAATAAAAGTTAGGATAACGTTGAAGAGACATTCCGATGAGTTTATGTGCTTTCAAGTCGGCAGCATCTCACTAACATAAACGATCATGTAAAATGATTCACGGGTATTCTCGTCTGACGATCATCATAAATCATTTCAGGGTATCATAGATGGTATATTAAGGGACATCGTTCCCTCGACTGCCTATAGTAAGTACCGAACCAAAACTCTATGTGAAATAAAATAAAAAACACCGGACACGCTCATATACCTGCCAATCCCAAACAAACCCATAAACGATAAAAGCAAAGCAAAGCATCAATCATCGCGCAGTAAAACAACATGCTCATCCTTCCTTAGCCTTAGGGGTATTTTCCCGATCCTCTTTATCATTCTCATTCTTCTCACTGTATATCTCTCGTGGCGTGATTAGAGGGCTGCTCAAGCCGCCAATGCTACCACTCACGCTCTCAGCTCGTCCATGACCAAGCAATCCACTTCGAACACTTGCTGCGTCTCCTTGTTTGGCGTAGTAACTGTTGCGATCACCAGAAATCGCAGGCCCAACACCTGTCGCGGAGTAAATGCTCGTGCGCTCTGGCCCTATTCGAGAATTGCCGTGAATACCAGGAGTAGTAGTAGGCATGCTCATCGGATCGATGTTGGCGCTTAGAACACTCAGTGGTAGACTTTCACGGCTTCCACCCCAAAGGGACGAAGGCGCAAGAGCACGTACGGATGCATCTGTATCCAGAGAACGTCGTCGCCGCCGCTTGCTTGATGACGCCAACGTCAAGATAGATGCATTGTCTGTCAAGAGGTTGTTGGCGGTTGCAGACGTGTAGGTTGTTGGGTTGCCAGTAGGAGCTAAATGAGGCGGAATGGCGGATGCTGGTGTTCCTGTGGTGGGAAATGGTTGGGTGAACTGAATAGACTGTGTATTGCCTTGGTTCTGAGAAGCATGGTGAGCTGGGCCCGTGCCGTTAGGCGCCATTGACTGAATGGTGGTCAACGTTGTTGTCAAAGACCGCACAGATGGTGCTGGACTTGAGAATGTACTGTCTCCCCCCCTCCTAGATTCAACTCCTCCGCCAACAGTAGGGCTCGTTCCAGCAACAGAAATCGCCCTATGGCTGGGGGCCATGAGAGAGTGGGAGGCCTCATGATCTGTCAACACCGTACCCGCCACACTTCTGCGCCCAAGCGTCGGTGGCGCCTGATCTTCTCGAGAGGTTCGGGCGGACGGATTCACACTGGTGATGCTAGTACCCGTCTGAGTTGTGGTGAAGGTACAGGCACTCTGTCCGTTGGCTACACCATTTCCGACCTGACCAGATTCTGGGTATGGGTTGTTCTTCTTGTGGCTTCGTTTCTTGTGCCTCTTTTGTCGCTCACCATCGGATTTGAAGTTGGTGAGTTTCTTTACCCATGTCGAAAACGGTCTCCTGCGCTGACCTGAACGGTCTTGATTTTGTTAGCATCATGTATTGTGGCGATATCGCGTGATAACAAGATATCATGGATATAAACACGTTTTCCCATCACTCACCATGCTCCGGAGGTATCGCGTCGGTCGTCGCCATCAAATTGAGAACAAGTTTTTGAACGGATTCGAAACGGTTTCAGTCGAGGCTACCAGGACAACGTCGTTGGGCAGCAGATGGGGGCGGGGAGGCAATGACAAGGTAAAGAAAGTAGGCTCGCTAGGAGTAGAGAAGAGAGGTGGATTGAAGCGACAATCTTTGATGAAAAGTAGAATAATGAAAATCGAAAACTAAGGGATGAAGCTAGAAAAGACGTCGTCAGCAGATCAAAGAAAAGTGTGTGGTATGGGCGGCATGTAACAGTCGGAAAGGCTGCAAGCGGCGAAGCATGATGGTACGGTACAGGTACACATGGTCAAGATCAGAATCACGTGATCTTTCTAGTTAAAAATGAAACAGAACAAGAGTTTTGGAATGAATGACTCTTTTTTGTAGATGATTCTTAATTATACGTAATTAAACTACAAGCCAACAACGTGGTCTATTAAATTACTTATCAATTGTCTCTTGAATTTGTTATTTCTTGTGGCTTCGAGTCGGATTGAAGGTGGGAGTTGACTCTTATCGGTTCTTGGCGCCACCTCCACTACACGGACCCTGGATTTGAGGGACGTTACCCACTGTCAGTCGGGTGCCTTAATTAGATCGCCCCGACCAGGTGTGCCCCTAGCTTCAGCTGTATTCAGCTCGCTTCGACGTCATTTCAAACTTGAACTTTTTAAACCTTCAACACCACAGCCAACACTTCGACTTTACACATAAGCATGATCTTGTGTAGAGTATGATCATCAGACAACTTCCTCAGGATGTCGTCGACAAGATTAAATCTTCAGTCAATATCACGTCCCTGAATGGAGTAGTTGCTGGTCTCATTACAAACTCTTTAGATGCTGGCGCCTCCAAGATCAACATCTCCATCGACTACAGCAGGGGAAATTGTACCGTTGAAGATAACGGGTCCGGAATTCCACCCGAAGAATTTAAAGATGGTGGGGGTCTCGGAAAGCTCCACCGTGAGTGAAACGATATGAGTATCAGTTCCCATGATAGTTACTTACGCTGCATCACAGATACATCCAAATATCCTTCAAGGTCGTCTGTTCACGGCAAGCATGGCGATTTCTTAGCATCTCTCGCTACTTTTTCGCTCCTCTCCATTACTTCTCGCCACCAAAGATATCTCTCACACAACTCTATTACAATTCACAACTCTCAAGTTCTGACAAGGCAATTACCTTCGCCCCCTGCATCAAGGCTTATCAACTTTGATTATGGAACCCGTACGACTGTCCGGGATCTTTTTGGCAATATGCCGGTCAGGGTCAAACAGAGATTTACCTTAACAGAAAGGTCCACTCTCGACAAGGAGTGGTCAAAATTGATTCGAGCTATTGTTGGTCTTCTTATTGCCTGGCCATCAGGCGTGTCCGTGTCACTTAAAGACGCAGCTACACAGCGTGAACTTCGATTTCGACCATCAGACAAGACAGACATCATGTCTAGAGCCTCTCGACTACTCACGCAAGCTGGCCTCGCCGACTCGAGTGATGCTGACTCTTGGGTATCTATATCGGCATCATGCGGGCCCATTTCTGTGAAAGGCGCTATTTGTACCAATCCTGTTGCGACTCGACGCTCACAGTTTATTAGTCTGGGGATTCAACCAGTTGTGAACGAATTTGGCACTGATGTCCTTTACCAAGAGATCAACAAAACTTTTGGTAATTCTAGCTTTGGTGTTATCGATGGTGATAAGGACCTATATGGTGCCTCGCCCAAGCTTGAAGAGTTCACAGGTAAAGAGTTGAGAAGTCGAAAAGGAATCGAACGATGGCCAATGTTCTATGTGAAAATCACCAGCACGGCTTCGGATATCGATAGCCCCGATCGTCTTGACAGCCAGAGCCAGACCTTATCGGCGATAATTGACCTGTTGCAGGCTACATGTTATGGATTTCTCAAGAAGCATCATTTTCGACCCCAAAAAGTCCGACTAGCCCCCGAGGAATCATTGTTCTCGACAGCAAAGACGTTAGGCCAGGCGAGGAAACCTAGGAAACATCCAGCCTCGTCATCGAGTAGTTCGAGAGCTAGTTCCGCCACACCAATCTCCAGGTCAACATCGGTTGGAACGCGGGCAGATAGTCCTTTCGAGGCTTGGCATCGGGTTAAAGTTGGAAGGGCTACGCCACTCAGTGTCACTTCGAAGGCTGTAGATGTTCGCACGAAGACGCGAGATGAATCGCCTATGAGACGTCTTGTCGGCGAAGGCGGAAAATTGCTCCGCAAACCCTTTGACGAACCGTCCCCTGAACCGGAAGACAACCAAAGAAGTTTATCTCCAAATAATACCGAGAAGCAAACAAGTGACGGTAATACAAACAATGGTGTTGCCAGCCAGGGTACGCAGAAACGAGACAAACAACCTAGCAAATGGCTCCAAGGTGTCATCAGCTCGTGGGAGAATCCCGTTTTTCAACCCGTACAATCTTTAATCCCGTGCATCGATGGCTCAATACCGGATCAACTGCACACATGTGGAAGAGAAAATCATGCCGTCGGTCATGTTGGATTTGAAACCGGGTCCATGTGTCTCAATGGGAAAATCTCACGTCAAGCACTCGCTCATGCAACCGTTATAGAACAAGTCGACCGCAAGTTCATTTTGGTTAAACTACCGTTGGAGAACGCTTCATCCACACATGGGAAGCATAGTTCTGCCCTTGCCATGCTCGACCAACATGCGGTCGATGAACGATGTCATCTTGAAGATCTTATGACGAGCTACTTCACTCACGATTCTTTAACGAATCAAATATCGCCCGCCATAGAACTTCTCGGCCGGCCTATAATCTTTGAAGTTTCAAGCGAAGAAGGGTCTTTGCTAGAACAGCATCGTGATTACTTCGCTGCTTGGGGTATCATATATCAGACTTCCACACCACAAAACAAGATCACTGTGACAGCCCTTCCTCCAAGTATCATCGAGCGCTGTCGACTAGAACCCCGACTCCTTATCGAGCTTCTCCGTACAGAGGTTTGGCGCAGCGTCGATAGCAGCATTCCACTTGTGCGACCATCAACCGCTGCTCCTGACAAGCCCCTGGTGTCACGTTTCAATGGGTGTCCAAGGGGCGTTCTGGAGTTACTACACTCCAGATCCTGTAGAAGTATGTCCCGTGTGTTCCTTTCGAAGTCTCTCGTGCTGACTTGTTTGTTTCAGGTGCAATCATGTTCAACGATATTCTTACAATCCAGCAATGTGAAGAACTCATCACCCGGCTGTCACGTTGTGCATTTCCTTTTCAGTGCGCACATGGTCGGCCCAGTATGGCGCCGTTGATAGATCTTGGGAATGGGGCCAAGTTTGGCGGATGGCGAGAGTCAAAAGGACAAAAGAAGGTGTCGTGGAAGAACTACATAGAAGAGTCATGATGGGTTGTGAATTCTTGATACACGTGTATTCAGCATAATTGGAGTTTTGGTACATTAAAGTAATTTCATTTAGACTGATCGTACACGCAATATGCAAGCAACCAGGGATATATTTCTAGGTTTACAGCCATTTTACAGACTCAAACAAAGTGTAAGCAATGAAAATAGCAATAGGTTATGCTTTAGACGCCTCATCGCAAGCCACCATGGCCAGCGTTATGCTGAAATCCGCTCTCCAACGCCGTCATTTACATCCAACGCCTCATGCCAGCAAAGGCCCTCCTGCCTTTGTATGATCCATTGTTAAGAAAAGGGAATGATTAGAAAAGTTCAGGTCGTAGCTCATTTCATTGCAATCGCAGCTTGTGCGTGCGAGAGATGTAGAAAAGGTTTGAGGTGCTCAAGAACGTTGAGCGGGTGAAGTTTGGGTATTTAAGTGGCTGTCGCAGCGTCCGTCTCTTCAGATGGGGTATTGAAAGCTGCCTCGGCCATGTGTCGATCGTAAGCTCCCATGTTACGTTGCTTTGCTTCATCTTCAGACTCTTTGATCCAGATCTTGTTGTCGTGATCCCATCGGTGTCTGTGAAATCTGTTAGCGTATGTAGGTTTTAACGGCTACGGCGAAACTTACCCTGCCCAACTCTCAGTGACCAAACTCTTTGTCTTGTACTCATCAACCAAGATCTTGTTGAAGTTGAAAGGAACACGAGCTTTGACACCCTCGAACTCGGTGATGCGCATAGGCCATAGGTCTTGGCTCTTATACCGATGCTTGTTCTTGCAGCTCCAGACACCCGGGCGATCCACCTCACGTTCACGCAGGCCAGTAATATCAACGTACATGCCGTTTTGCATATCAATCCAACGGCCGTCGATGATGTTTCTTCCGTCAGAACGGTCGATGTCAACGTGGTGGGGGTTGATGTCGAGCAAATACTTCTTAGAGATGAAATCTCCTGTGGCGGATTCTGTGTAGTTCCAGCTGTGTTCTGTACGGTTTAGGTTGTCGCCAATCCATTGGAGGGTGTTGTTGGACATCTGAACGTCGAGATCGTAGTCCCAAGGCATGATCTGGCCGTTCCACCACCAACCAAGAAGGGTTCCATGAGCGATCCAAGTTTCGACACCGTAGCTGTTCATGTGGAACAGGTAGCTTCGAATGAGATCTCGAAGAACGAGACGATGTTCTTCATATGAGACCTTCTCTTGGAAGAAGCGATTATCATAGTGGCCGAGCTCAATATTGCGACCGGCTTCGGTGAAATATTTGGGTGTCTTTTGCTTTGCTGGTTGATTTGCGCGCTTCGAAATGGCGGGGGTATCAGGTTTGGAAGAGAATCGAGGAAATGCGAGAGCGGTAGCTGATGTAGAAAAAGAAGCCAAGCCCCAGAGGAGCAGCGACTTTACTGAGCGCATATCTGGTGCACTTGGTTTATGTTGATGATGGAGAAAAAGACGTGAAGGTTATATGCGATCGAAGGAAGCGTACGGTATGGTAAAGCGATGCGCTTAGGTCGAAGGGAAGGATTATGCAGCGAGAGGTGGCGGTATTGGTAAGATCGGGTCGTCGCAGGATTGAGTTCGTGATAAGAGTAAAAAAGGAGAAGAAATAGTAGTTCTTTAATCCAAGAGGAATGAAGAGATTCTAGAATAAGAAGAGGCTCTGATTATCAAAGACAAGATCGACAGATGATCAGCATGAGGGAAGCAAGCATAGAAATAAAAGAAAAGAAAGGACTCGACCTGACGATGATGAATGGGCTTAATGACGGTACAAGTGGATTCTCCAATGAGGGAGTTAGAATGACAATGGAGAACAGGGCGCCGCCTCCGCGACGGTTTCCAGGGGGCGGAGAGAAAGGGCACGCGCCCCCTTGCCCAGAACGGGTATAACTGATTGTGCTAGCGAGGAACAAGGGTAACACGGAAGAGCCAAGTCTAAGACACGAGTATCAGATTCACTACTCTCAACCTAAAGGTATGGATATAATAGATCTAGAATATTCATGCTATTTTCTTTATACTTTGTGGATATACCTGCTTTTACAAACTCTATCTACTCCAACGCCTTTATTGTCATTTTCATTCCTGTCCTGTACTTGGACTTGATATAAACGCTTAAAACTTAGGGAGCTATCTATCCGTTTTCGAAATGATATACGTCAGCTCACGGCACCCAACATCCGAAAAATCGTGTATTCGTCGCACGTAACCATCCCTTTTACCTTGGCTGTGTAATAATGAGGCTATGCCGAGAAATGCCAATGTTTACAGTGATTGTATCAACGAACAGGAATACGCGAACAATCGGATATGTGGATAGACAGCGGTTGCGCTAGGCCCCGCAGAGGAAGCGGTCGTGTGCTGGCTCAGCGGGATGATGGATCATCGTCATTAAATGGGGTGCCAAGCATCATCGAAATGAGGCCAAGACAATGCTAAAACTAACTGTAAAATCAAGTTTTAAAATACCTTAACCTAGAATAATATTACTCAGGGACTTGAGAGATAGACAACACCTAGACAAAAGACACATTGACATTCTCTATCAATGTGACTACGGCAATTTATTGCCGTTACTATCATTAAAGATATATTTCAGCCCAGTAACTAACTAAGATCGGTAGCCCCATCTGGCATGGTCCAGATCTGGTCTCGTCCAATGCGTCGTCATCTTTCTTTCCGATACCCGGATTTAGCACCAACACGACCCCAAATCGCCGGTAACTGATTAGCCAGGATTAATCTGGGCTGCACCTCATGCAATGCTACTACACCACCACCCGTCACCAAAACAAACAGCAATAACAACAACAGGCAAAAACGCCAAAAATTGATATCATGAGTACTTCTCATGAAGGCGACTCTCCCGCCGGGAATTGAACCCGGGTCTCAAGCGTGACAAGCTTGCATACTGACCACTATACTACGGAAGATGATGACTGTTGAGCAGCCACTGTAGCGGAGTTCGATGTCAGGTGATTTGCCAATATCATATATATAGTTTCAACGCTCAAGATTGAGTTCAATGCGTTCGGACATGAGCTTAGTTCGGTAGGTAAATTTAGTAATAATCTGCCTTTCTCCCTGTAAGATGAGAAGCATTTTCTGAAAAATCTGGAATAGACTTAGGTAAGAGTTAGGCAAGGCTGCCATAAATATTAGTATAACTTACCTAAAGCCTCTGCAGTGTTTGGTAGGAAGGGCCTAAATAGATACTTGGGGTAGGGTCGAATCCTGGCTGACCCCATCCCAAGTCATTGACAATATCTGCTATCCAGCCAGACTCGTTAATCTCGCTGGGGAGCATTGGATACTTAGATGTCATCAGAAACTTGCGGATAGATAGAGGCGTAAGCTCTGGGGCACGGAAGCATGGGTCATGTTGCGAATCAGGATAGTTGGCATCATTGCCTATTGATATCAGCGTCCGGTTCATACTATAACAGCGACTGGTATGCTTACCTTGAGATGAGATGACCGTCGTTGTTTAGTCAAAGGGGGCGATATATAGATGAAGAGTGCTGCTATCTTAATGAACGGAGAATGCGTTGGCCGGGGGCAAGAAAATCGAAGCGTGTAACATTGCTAGATACACTTGGTCGTCGACAAGTCACACCGCGGGCATGAAATCATATATTAACTGTTAGGAAGTGCAATAAAGAGGAACCGTAAGCCACATAATTCCTTGAAGAACCTCCTGATTTCATTTATCCATTGTTTACATGATGACAATCGAACAACAGTGATTAATGGTCCTCTTCAAAGTTTCAAGTTGCGAGTTATCACCCCCAAGGCAAAAAGCGTCTTTCCCGGACTCGGAGGATCGGCAAGGATCGTGGTGCCAGTCAAGTTCGATGCTGGGCCTCTATAGTATATATATTCGAAATAGTTGATATCTTTCGCTTTGATGGGATCTCGGTTGTTAGACTTCTCTTTTCAGAATAATAATCACAACTGAGTTAAGCCTCTTGGATAACTCCAGAAGTGACGGTCGTCAGATGATAGATCAGACTGTGTCAAGGCCGCGGCCCCATGATCGTCTGCCATGGTCAATTGAGACAATTTTCCACCCTATATAGTATCTAAGTTGCGGCTTCTTTCATTTAAAGACGGCTTGGTTCGGTTGTTCTCTTTGAGATGAAGTTTAGGAACTTCTGCGCAGTCGACTTCGGTCTTGTTCATCGAGGTGAACCACTTGGTAATATGGACGGTGAGGGGCTTGGTTGGGTTCTGCTCTTTACCTCTCCAATATATGCCGCTGTTATCTCCAAAAGATGAAGACCTCGGTTTAATCAGAGGTCAGGACATCGACAAGGTATGTAAGCTTCGTAATTGAATCATGGATATGCATGATCGGGGGGGCCTTCCCAGTCCTGTGTCATGTCCAGGTCGATGATCATTCCCGGGCTGACATCAGACCCGGCCTCCCGGAATGCCCAGAAGACTATCTCGATAGATATATCTAGGTTCCACCCAGGGTACCAGCTGCATTGATCGCTAGTGGTCTCCTGTATGGTACTCTCCATCTTCTGGCGGGAATGCCACCGCCTGAAGTCCGCCTCAGTGACCACTAGTGGCCCAAGCCCTTCAGGGAAGACTGAGTTTCAACTTGTGTTCCAGTCGCATGATGCGATGACCGAGCAGTCGAAATTCGATGCAAGGTGGAAGAATTGCTGTTTCCGTATCTTCTGAAGTAAAGATCAGCGATTTCATCTTCAGAATCTTCAGTGTCAGACGCAACAGAGCTCGCCACTCTTCTTCGCGCTGGATTCTTATACTATAAATGTTTGACGAGGCTGAGACCACGAATGCCTGACAGAATAACTTGGTCATAAAGATGTGTGGACATGATTCTATGATCATATGTCAGCATGATATTGCTCACCAAGCTTATTTCTCGTAGGACGAGTAATCTTACCTGCATAGACAGCTGTGAAACCAGAACCACGCATTATACATGCGTGGTTCCGAGATGCCCTCTAACCCAGATCCTAGGATCTTGTGGCAGACTTTTCTTCGCTCTATCTGCCATGACTCATCCTCGCCATCTTGTAGGTAATCTCGTACTTCTTGCAGTACACATCGACGTATCTCGGTGCGATCCTGCGAAGCTGTTCGGCCGGCTCATAGATCCATTCGTCCACTGAGAAACTAACCCATTGGACTTGAAATCGAAACTCACTGCCTGGTCCATGTTAGTATCCAGTCGCAATATCGCGGCTGCCGAGGTGACGCCAGTATGCATACAGCATGTCGGGCTGTTGCAATTGGAGGCTGAATTTAGTGATGTCGCGGGCAACTGTTTCTTCAGGGAATTGAACAGTAAAGCCAGCATCATGTTGGTGGCGATCGGCAATCTATATATTATACTTAACTATATCATAAGGTCAGAAGGTATTAGATCAGAGGCTGGCGCGATACTTACGATCTAGGGCGACAGGCTGTTCGTCATTCGAGGCCTCTGGGGCCATGGTGTTGTTACCTCTTCGAGTTGGGCAAGCTCTTGATACTGTTCCCTGATTAGCATTTTAAAAACAATCTGCCTCACACTTCATTGTGATGGCTTACCATAATCAAGAGCTATATATAAAGTGGTTGGGTTAGTATGGATGTCCGGATTCATGCCCACCACTGCTATTGTTTTTCTTTGAATTAGAGGTGACCCCATTCGTCGTAATGCCGGCGGAACTTCACATTCCACAGTTCGTCTATTGAACGGTTCTGGTCGCGGAAGAGGTTGTCCTTGTACCGCAGCTGAGGATGCGGCAGTAGGTGATCAGTATGTTGATGGGTAAAGTAGCCGCAAGATGAAAGTTAGATAGAAGACGAGAAAAGAAAGATTCGATGCTCGACTTCCTCCATTCAGTTCTATAATAGCAATATATATATATATAATGAAGAATCTGGGTTTCGTAAACCACGGGGAACTTCGATTGGATTTTTTACTTGAATTCTTCCCATTAGTCAGACTTGGACGGAGAAGACCGTCAGTGTTTGTTTCTCTGATTGAAACTTACGCAAATGCTTCGGATACCAACTTACATTGACAAGCAGTTGGCTGGAGTTTGAAACCGCCAAACTTGCATAAAAGAGCCAAATGCTCGAAATCTAGTAAGTAGGAATGACGATTGTTGCAAAGCCGCTGATCGGGTGAGGAAAAGGAATAGGTTGAAGAGAGAGAAGAGGCGAAGACAAGTAGAAGGGGGGTATAGCCAAATGATCGCAAGACTCGGGACAAATCACTGTCAACCACCGAAAGGTAATATATGAAGCTTCATTTATCCTCTGCGAAAGAAATCACTGACATGCATAAAAGTAAAAGCCCAAAATCATGATCAATCAGATCGAGATACAGTGTTTCCTAAGTTTGGTAAGCCTAGCTTCTATGCTGAAACCAAGATAACCTCAGTGTGGAAACAATCACCATGTGAATGAGTTTGAAGTTTTGAAGTCCTCATCGTAGTTCATATCCGCACGCAATGACATACAGCTGACTGCCTGGACTGTGAAGCCGCCAAATTTGGGAAACTTGGCATAAAAGAGCCCAAATATAACAAAAACAGTTATTGTTTGGTTTGGTATTGTTATTGTTATTCTGTTTATACTGAAAACTGCATAATCTTTGTGTTTTAGTGGTTTGTTAGACCCCTTGTCAGTTCCGTTACCCCACGTTTTCCCTCACTCACTCACTCACAAACATGACCACAAAATGAGCGCCAAAGACTCAACACAATCCGAAATGCCGTCAATAGACCCCCGATCACTCGTCACATCCTTCTCCCGCGCCCTCACATCATTCCAATCCTCGCCAGACACTTTCCGCATCCTTTGTACTCTACCCCACACTTCCAATGTCCCCACGCCGCGCCGACCAACCCGCTCAGTCCAGAATCTTGTGATTCTAGACTCAAGCTTCAACCCGCCGACACTAGCGCACGCAAGCATGGCACGGTCTGCTCTGAAGTTGGACGGCGGGAAGAGATTGATGCTACTTCTTTCGGTAAACAACGCTGATAAGGCGCCGAGACCAGCGAGTTTTCCTATCAGGTTGGGTATGATGGAGGCGATGGGACGGGAGTTGCTTGATGAGGGCGTGGAGATTGATGTGGCGGTTACTACGATGCCTTTCTTTCACGACAAAGCAAAGGCGATAGAAGAGTCAGGTTTTTATGCTACTGGAGATGGACAACAACCGACGCAAACGTTCCTTGCTGGGTTTGACACGATAGTTCGTATTTTTAATCCAAAGTACTACAGCGAGGGAATTCAAGGCGCGCTTGGGCCGTTCTTCGAGAAGTGTAAGGTGAGAGTTACGACGAGACCTGATGAGACGTGGGGAGGAGTTGATGAGCAGAGGGCGTGGTTGACCAAGGAGAGAGTGAGGGATGTTGGAGGGAGTGAAGGTTGGGTGGACAGAGTTGAGATGGTCGAGGGAAGAGAAGGTGATGGTGATGTTAGTAGTTCAAGGGTGAGGGAGGTTGTCAAGAGTGGTGATGGAAGCTTAGACGGGTTGGTTGGTCCGGAAGTCAGAGGGTGGATTGAGAGGGAGGCTTTGTATAGAGAGCGGGATGCGAGTTTGTAGAGTTGTATCGTGATAGAAACTGGCGTTTTGTGTTTTTGAAGGCGATGCTTGACAGACAAGTTACAATCTCTGACCTAGCGACATACTTTTTTTTGTTTTTGTCAGTAGCAACCAGTTTGAAAGACCGAGAATGTGTTTCAATGCTAGCGCAGTCATGGCAAACCATTATAACTGTAAGAAACGGTAGCTGTTTCCTTAAGTTTCTCTACTGCAGGGTAGAAGGAGTTGCACGAGCTCGATTTTCTAGGCTCAACTACAATCAACCAACTTCTGAGTTGAGAGAACAAGCAAAATATTGTTTCTATTTTGTTCCAAGATTTCGCGATATTCCTTGACAAAAATCACAGACAAAAATCTCTAAAGTAAATCCATTTTGGCAAAAGACATGACAGCATGTTCTACATATCAAACAACCGGCCAGGCACCAAGAGCCGGCTGACATAAATACGTAGGCACTTTAGGCCCTAAGACTTGGGTAAATTATCCTAATCTTTATTATCTTAGCCTAATCTCACCTAAAGATTTCCGTGCACAACGTTTATGCATGACTGAGACCGATGAGATGCATATGCACAGATCCTGCAAAGATCTCCCCGAACTCCGTGTCAAGTCACGTCTCCAACTCCGTGCTGTCACCTCGGTCCAAACGACTCATGAAGTCGTATTCCGCCTCAGAATTTGACATATTTTCTCGGCGCAATCCACCAAAAATCCACAGTAAAAAGAAACCGACCTCGTCGTGAATGAAAAAATCGATGCAAAATCCACACTCCTCAACTTCTGATTCGTTGTCGAAATTCTCGTCGTTCACAGTGGAGACCCTTCCTCTCGACCTCTCTACCAATTAGCGCCCCTGCCCTCCAAATTTTCTGCGGCTCAAAAAAATAATAATTCTGCCACAAACTTTTAGGCGGTGAAAAACGAGTGATCTCTGGCCCCACACCTCTCCCTATAAAAATCCGCTGTGCCTCGCAGCATTTTGACTTTTTTCTTCTTTTCTTCTTCATGTCGACAATACTTCAGAGAATCATTTCTATAGTATTCGACCTTCTCTTGGTTCCCTAAAAGAGCCACAGATCCCACCCTGGTTGATGAGTGCATATCCTCGACACCCTAGAGTGAATACCTTGGTCCTCTCGATCTGTCTGCAAAGATGGCGGTTGCTGCACTTGTGCGGTGACTGTATAGAGAGTTTGTCTTTCCTCTTGATGATCTCGACCCTGATTGCGGTCTTGCCTTCGGGCGCGCGGTTGGGGTGGGTGTTGATGGACGTCTGACAGGCGTGTTTTCTTTTTTTTCTCTTTTTCATTGCTTGCTGGGGCTTGCCTTGGTAGCGAAGAAGAAGCTATTGCCTACTTATCTACTTATGTGTTGCGCGTTGGTTGCTATGGTGTGGACGCGACGTGTTTGTACGACTAACCTGGTGGAAAATAGAGATGTGATGAAGTGGTTTTGCTCCAGAGTGTCTATCCAAATGCCAAATTGCCTATTTTCCGAGTGCCTCTGAACCAGATACGCCTTGATCTCCAGGTCATTCTCTGTTCTCCATATGTACCGCCGACCTACCTCCACGCTCTATGTACAGAAGGTAACCCGCGCCGCCCAATATTCCCATCACTCATTGCAGCATTCGTTCGTACGTCGTTTCTTCATGGCTTCCGCGCGTAGACGTAGCGCACCATCATATAAGCATGAACCCTCCGATTACTGATCGCTTTCCGCATCCCCGCGATGAACTGCGTATACTCTTCTCTTGGCCAGCCGAGTATGTTGAGCCAAAGATACAGCGTATATCCTGTCGAAGCTGATTAGCGCAGGCAAACAAGAACTTGAAGCGGCGACGTACCCTCGAGGTCGTTGTCCAAGGTCAATTTGACGTACTCGCCCAGTATAGAGAGCTTTCGATTGTTGGGCCATCCTCCTACGGGTATCTACCATCAAAACACCGTTAGCAAGCACCACCTCGAATCATGTGGCTGCATACCTTGTAGTCAACTATCCTCACGTCCCTGAAGCCAGCCTCTGTGATGCTCCTCTCCTGCAGAGCCTCCTGCGCAGGAAAAAACGTCCTCCCCGTCGCCGCGCCGCCTTTCTCGTACAGATCCTCCCATGTCTGCAGTACAGGTTCGCTATCCGTCGTTCCGTCATCAGAGTAGAAGTGTATGTCAGCCTCGCATGACTGAACCCAGCCATTGGGTGCACAACATCGATATGCTTCTTGAAAGAGAGCCGTCCAGTCTGCGATTGCCCCAAAGAGGTAACGAACGTGGATAAAGTCAAAGTAGTTGACTTTCCAAGGCCATGTGAGAGTTGCGTCTGCAATCTCGAAATGCACGTTGGGAGGGACCCATTCAGGCTGGCATGGTGAGAGGTCGGAGCCGATGACTTGTGCGCTTGGGTATGCGTCTGCAAAGTCTCTGAATGGTTGTTAGCGAAACGGAAACAGACGAGACCAGGGGACGTACATTGCCCATATCCCAGAGCCAGTCCCAACGTCGAGGACTTTCTGAATATGGGGCGATATTGGCGCCAAGAAGAGGTTATCGTCGAGAAGAATGGTAAGGTAGTGGTGGGTTATATCAACTGATTGAAGCTGCTGCTCATCGTTGGGCATAACGTAGTCACTGGCATGACGATCGCTGTGATATGTACGGCCTTGTATTGTTCTGTATTCGAGGATGCTTGCTGTTACTGAGTCCGGGTACATGAAGCTGGTACTGAAGTGAGAGAGATATGTGAGTTGAGTAACATATGGGAGATGGAAACAACTCACGCATCTGAGCCGATGGCTGAATCAATTTCATAACGGTCATTATCGAAATTATCCTACAAGATACGAAGAAAAGGCGCACGATGTTAATGATTGATCCATGGTAATTACTCTACATGTACCAGATTGTTGTTGGTGTTTTATGTACTGGGAGGTATGACATACATCAGGGTCCTCTGCGGGGATAAGCTCAGCTTGAGGAGCGGGGGAGGATGGAGCAGCAGCAGCAGCAGCAGCAGCACCGAGGCTGTGAGAGTGAGAGTGAGAGTGAGCGGGGGGAGTTTCGGTGAGAGAATCAGCAGCGATACCAGTGGGGGCGTCTCTTGGTTGTTGGTCTGTCATGATATATCGATCGCGGTAAAACTACCAGTAATCCATGGAATACAGGATGTGGTGTGGTGGTCCAGTGTGTGTTGGTTGATGGATTAGGTGTTGAAAGAGTGGAGATATGTTCCGTAACCTTGCTTGTAGTCAGAGATGGTGAAAGAAGAGAAAAAGAAAGAAAACAAGGGAGGATGGAAGCTGAGATGAGGTGTAATGGAGAGCTGGAACCTTGAACTAGAGTAAGAGTAAAAAGTAATAGTAGGCAAACAAACAAGCAATAAACGGTCAAGGGAAATGAATGGTAGGCAAACAAATCAACTCAGTCTCAACCTAGCCCAACCCCTCCCTCCATCTTCTGTATGGATGGCTTGATTGCTTGCTTGGTTGCTTTTCAATGCCACCTAATCGAGATAGGCGTTGCTGTTGTTTGCTTGCTTTACTTGTAATTGGGGCTGTTTGTTAGGTCCCGTCTCTGCCGAGTGGTACCTTGCTGCTGTGGTAAGCTTCAGTGGGTTGGTTCTAGTTTAGTGTGGGTTGGTTCTAAAATCTAGACCCAACCTTGATCGTTACATGATCACGCAAGCAAATATTCATTCACATTAACTTCCATCAATCATCACTCGACATGGCCTCGATAATTATCAATCCTTTTTATCAGAACGACCAGCGCTCATACTTTATTTATTCGATCAAATAACGCCTGAACCAGACCAAACTTACCTTCGGTTGAAGATACCTTCAACAACGTCCAGCGTTCTTTTATCCGAAACTAACCACCACCAACTTACCTTTACCCAGATGTCAAACCGCTCTATCAAAGAGCCCGTTCAGTGCAAGCCAAGTAACGCCCGAACTTACCTTCCTTCAGCCAAACATGTTTCATAGAATGCATGCCGTTTCAAACTGAGCACACCATTCATCTAGGCCAACCGTATACCAAACTGGAACTTGCTCTTCGTCAAGATACGGCTCAATGAAGTGTCTATAATACTCTCTCTTGCTCGACCAAACATATGAGGGAAACCCGGTTCCCCAGAGCTTTCCAGATTCCTCCAAATTCTCGCGACGTTTGACCGCGTCATTTCGGAGGTACCACTTCCTCCACGGGTTCCAGTTTGGGTCGATGATGAATCTGTGAATTCGCCCAGGTCCATCCTCAGGGGGAACGGCAACTGGTAGGTTGTGCAGAAGCTTCGGGTTGTTGCAATGAGGTCGCACCGCGTTACAGAGTATCATCCATGTCATCTTGAAGTGTCTGTCATCGAGTTCCTCTTCTGCCAGGTCAGCAATGTAGTAGAGAGCTTCTACAATACTCTGGAGAAGAGCTTGTTCTGACGTGTCAACCATCTCGTGTTTGATCATGATGGTGAGCTTCTCTGCGAATATGTCGGCAACTTGTCTCGGGCCCGAGTCCTCCCTCATGCTTGAGTCTTTGTGCAAGTCAGAATGGAGACCCGTAACAAGCTGTTTCATACTGCACAATTCAACCCAGCGGGTCGTGCTCCCTTGTTTGGCAAGCTTGAGGAGGCTTTCAGGGCACTCGTCGTACCAATTTGTCAGTTTGAGGCCTCGGCTGGCATACTCACCCAGCATTAATTCCAGGAGAGATGGCGGAACATAAGACTTGAGAGCCAAGTCAAGCGGCGATACCGGTGGAGCCCATGACATATCGTCCTCGTACCAAACACACGGTCCTTGTAATTGAATCGAACGGGTGAAGAAAGTTTCCTGCTGATTATCCACCGTGAAATCCGCGCGAGTTGGAATTGGAAGTCCGTGGCTACTCATCAGCCCGACCATCTTGATCAGGCTGTCAATGCCGTAATTTCCATGGCCGGACGTAAGCTGCCTTAAGAATTTTGAGGACATGTACTCGCAGCGTTTAGAATACTTCAGTTGGTTCATCCGATTGCGGTTTTCGTAGCCAAATTCCGCTGCACAATCAGCGCCTCTTTGAAGAAGCCACTCCAAAGTATTGTAGATACTGTCCCATTTTTCGTTGGGAACAACTGTGCCCTTGTAGCCATGCTTGTCCATAACCGGGAACAGCAAGTCAAATGGTCGAGAAAACAAAGGGAAGAAGGGCTCACCACACTTTACTTTGACAGGTGCTGCGTCAAAGCCCTCACAGTAATTCAGCATGTCCACGTTGGTGCGTTGAACTGCTTTGTAGAATCGTAGACAACTATTGGCGTGGTAGACATAAGCGCGGCCGACTTGATACATGTGAGCACAGGTTTGACTGAGGTGGTCGAGGTCGATACCGTCAAGGTCAGCAGTGCGAACGTCCGCTTGGATGAACTCGAAGATAAGCATCAAGAGCTCGTTGGGCAGTCTCATCAGCCTACCAAGTTGAGGGTGGAGAGTGTCCCTGGTGGCACAGGGTGAAAAGAGTTGAAGGGACATGTTTTTGGTGGTAGACATGTCGTCGAAGAATATGTCTTGGGGAAATTATTGATTTTGTTATAGATTTATTGCCCCATGAGTTTGTAGGTTATGGTTTGGTCTTCAAGGAGAGTCGCTGAAGATCTACTTATACTAACAGTCATGAACATGATGCGATGGGAACATGGCGAAGGATTGGGTCAACAGTTGTTGTTCTGGAATAAATTGAACATGTTTCAGTGTCCTTAATTCTACGAAGACCTACTATCTGTCCATGGTCGCCAATATTCAGCTCTTTCGTGTTGGTGTTCACTCAGCAATACCACGGCTCTCCTCTGAATATGACAAAGAATGCTAGTAGACCAGTTGGACACGCAACGGGTCGATAGGCCACGGCTGAACTTGCTTTTTTATCTCAGAAAAAAAGGAGTGATCATCTTTCGAGTGCTGTTTTGGCTGATGATCAAGAGCATTCATGTTTCACAAAGATCGATCAGTCAGCGAAAAGAATTGGTTTCTATAAAGCAGGGGATCTACAGTTAATCTTACCTGATAGGAGCGATAGAGAGGCTTGGAAAGAAAGAATAAGAGTCCCCGTTATTGGTGTCTGATTCACCAATTCTGCTTGGGAATGGTGCACCAAGTGGGCAACTCTACAAAGAAACATCACGTCTTTAATAATAAATGAGAGGAATTGAAAACTTCACATCCAACCTACGAACCTACTTCTAAATCGAGGTATATCTTGTCTTCAGTTCAAAACCAGAAAAGATCAAAACATGAAGATACTGCACCTTGGTGGAA
Organism: Fusarium anguioides; assembly: GCA_012977745.1. Taxonomy (NCBI): domain Eukaryota; kingdom Fungi; phylum Ascomycota; class Sordariomycetes; order Hypocreales; family Nectriaceae; genus Fusarium; species Fusarium anguioides. Next base: position 49,990 of record JAALXK010000055.1, read on the forward strand.
GTGATAGTGTTCTCGATAATAACGCCGTGTACTGTTGCCGTAGGGCATCTGGATACCGTCCTCTCAAAGCGAATCTCTCGCTCCTTATCAAGGTTCATCCCCAACTTCTTCGAGCGCCCCTTCAAACCAGTCAACATCAGCCATGTAGGCATCCACGAGATCTATATCCATGTTCACATCATGTTGACCCGTGGCATACCGAATCGCTCTCCTATGATAGTCTAGATCACGCAGAGGATTCCATTCGTACGGGCGACAGAATTCGTGCACGAATCTCTCTGCATCAGCTCCCCTCAGGTCCGATCGGCTTCTCAGACCAACTTCATGATCACCTGTGTAGTTGGGGGTGAAATAGTAGACTGAAAGGCAGAGCTGGCGCCAGCACCAGGTACCATCGCGTCCAAAGTCAAGGCCCCCTTGAGCTCTCCTCCTTTGTTCGATTTTGCGGAGAGCTTTGAGGATATCACCAAGCACCTCTTTCTCATCACCGCGGATAGCGTCTTTCCTTTCCAGCGCTTCTATCTTGGCCTCAAAGGTATCGCTGAAGTAGGTAGGGCCTCCCTTGAATCTCCAAGGCGCCATTAGATCGTCGAAGAGGATGCGGAGAAGATAGTCGATATCTGTGATTTCAGCAAGATTTCGGGCGTCTGTCAAGTAAAGGTCGAGAAGGCATGCAGGATAAGCGGACTCCATGAGCATATGTATCATACTAGGCGTACGAGGTCTTGAAAATGTCAAATAGGAAACGTCGCCCACAATCATCTTGCCAAGTTCACTTTTTGTCATCTTGGATGGCATGGTCAGCCATTCTTCGGCAACAAATCTGATGGTACGGAAAATTTGCTTGTGGTGCTCTTCATCACGGGCAGTTGAAAGCATAGTCAACAGGGCGCGAGGGATACAAGGAGGTTCTTCGTCTCCGCGTGTTCGGTAGCCTTTGACGAACAGCCATTTTGCTGCTTTGATGTATTGGCCAGTCGACATGTTACCCTTTTGATAACCCTCAGACAAGAGACCAAGTGGTGTTTCCCAGATCTGTTGTTTGCCACGCGAGATCTCTTGAGTACTGTGCAATGACCATAGGGCGTCGGTTGGAGCGGCGTTGTACTTTGCGCAGTCGACCATCAGATCTTTGTTACCGTGGAGACAGGCATGGCGAAAGAAGTTCCCATCAAGATAGACCTTGGTGGTGGTTAGTTGGAATAGGTCGGAAGATGTGTGGTGAAGTTTGAAGATATCTTCCCACTCCAGAGAGCTATCATCGATGATCATTTGAAGAAGTTCATTCGAAAGCCCACGAAGGAAGTTCATCTGGGTCTCGTACTTGTTTTCTGTTGCTGGCATGTTGATTTTACTGTCAATGTAAGTCGGTTGTGTTGTCAAGTGTTAGTTGCAGAGTGCAGTGTTTGCTTTTGACTTGAGAGTTCATTCACTTTATGGCCCCAGTGGTTCGTTTTATATCCCTAAATTATGCTACTTGGCTACTTGTTCTATTGAGCTACTGGTAAATAACATGAACAAACATGGATGTGAATACCAGGAATAATCCATATTCAAGATTTATCCAGCCCGACTATCAGTACACTCATGCTGTTCTTCGAGCCGACAGTTAAGAAGGATTTCCACCTTATGTAAACAACACCCTTATATCAAACTTTTTTGATGTACCAAGAACCATTAGCCGAGCTGTTGTTCATCATTTGTTCCGCGGTTCTTCGTTCAGATGCCCAACCCCTCGACCCTCCTCTTGTTCTCCTTCAGAGTTGATGACTGGCTGGTCGCGATAGAGCACTTCAAGATGAGAATACTTTAGTTGGACCGCTTCCACATGGAAGAGCGATCCGCGTGAAGAAAACTGAGTTAAAGATTATCACGCGTCGACATTGGGTTAATGGGCGACGGAAGTGGTGGGGGTAGAGACTTTAGAATGGAGGCGTATTGTGCAGTTGCCAACTTGAAATGAAAGACGGGGGGCTTGAGCTCGTCGAATCTGTCTTTCTTGGAAATGGTTTCTGGATGCCCGGCCATGGAGTTCATCGAGCGAGACACTATACCAATCAACCCGTATCATCAACATTGGGCAACATTGGGGCTGAACACGTTATCTGAGAGCTGAGCAATGCACACAAGTGAATATAATCCATATATTGTGAGCAAGCCCTCTATACCCAGTGCCTTGAGTCTTCTTCCCATTCGCCTGTGTAAATCCTTCGTATGATGGCTCTAATCACAGATAGACGTTGTTCGATGAGCCCATCATGGAAATCCCTTCCTCTCAAGGTGTTGGAATTTCCCTTTATGGCGACCCTGTTACTTCCTTAGAGCCAAGTGAAACTTCTTGAGGGGCACAAATGCCCAATCTGCTTCATTGAATTCAATTTCAAGACTGCCTATCCAGCTGTAGATTGGTTTCATGTATCAGCGAATGGCAAGATAGTCTCGGAAATAGGCGTTCATTGATGATGAGCTTAATCACCAGTGGGAGTCTCTTGAGCTTTTGGACAGCCTCCATCAACCCCGATAGTTACTAGTGCGCACCGTAGTTGTAGCCATGTGGAAAGGAGATGACCTCCCACTTTGAAAGATTCTCAGCCATGGTTTTGTCCGAAAACACGTCCAGTCGAATTGTGATGGGGCAAGGTGTGTCGACACCAGGTCGGAAGTTCAACTTGGTGATAGAAGCCCTGAAGGCCTCCACGATCGATGGCGTCTTGAAGCAAAAGGTGAATTCGGCTACGAAAGCGCTGAAGAATTGCCATGAACACTCTTCCATGCCGGCGAGCTTGAGTTGAATGAAGGGGAAAACTCCACTGGAACCAACGAAGCACTCTCTCATTCCGTTGCTCGGTTCGTCATTCGGTTTGTCATTCGTTCTCTGCTTCTTGTTCGGACGCTGTACCATCAGTTAGTCATATCTTGAGATGAGCAACTGGGCAAATACCTCCGAGTCAGAGTCCATGTTGACTGATAGCAATGGTCAAGTCTGATTTTGGTGCTGACTGAATGAAGCTTGAGAAGCAAATGCGTGCTACTGTCTACAAAGCGGCACGGATGCTGAGTAGATGAAGATTGAAGGGGGAGAAGAAGGAAAGGCAAATTATTTATGCCTGTAGATTGGGCACTTTGATCATGATTCACTGTCAAAATTCAGAGAGAATGCCGGACCATGATTAATCACTAAGTATGCCTATTATAAAGCACTAAAAAGGGCCTGGCCTCTGTATTCATCTTTTTGTGAACTGAAAATTGTGATTGTTTCTCTTTGCATTACTATTGAAGTATCTAGGCAGTGAGTGCTTCTATTGTATTACTTTATGAATAATATCTACACTGAATCGTAATATCACTTTACCAATTCAAAGTGCTTAGGGGTGTTCCAATACATTTTTGTTCAGTCTTTACTAAAGTCTCCAACTACCGATACTTAAGATGCGATAAGACGAGCCAAGACGCCACCGTCTGGTGCTGCTCTCGACAAGAAGGCCTTTTCCCCTCTCAACCAAGGATGAGACGCACTTTCAACGACAACATCCCAAGCTCCCAGGGGCATGCGGTCCCATCTTGGCACGGTCAGGTCTTTGTGCTGCCGCCTACAGATGTTTTTCTTCTGAAGCAACTCCATCCTGGCCCAGGCCAGATCTTTCGGAGGATACCAGGTTGACTTTTGATAGAATTTATTCAGACAAAAATCGTCCTCTTGACGATCTCGGTAGTTATTTATTGTACACAGAGCTGCGTTACCAGACAAATGCTTGCTGAATGATACGCAGAGCTCACGCCAACACCAGACACCATCGTGTTCGAAATCGAGGCCGTCTTGCTCCATCTTTCTGATTTCGATCTTGCGTAGAGCTCCAAGAATATCTTCAAGAACTCGCCGTTCGATATCGTTCACTCCCTGGTATTCAATTAGTAAAGAAATCTTGGCCTCAAAAATATCTACCATATAATTGGGGTTCTCTCCCTTCCAGATCCGCGGGTCAAACATGTCATCAAACAACATGCAGACAAGTTTCCTGACTTCAATACCGGTTTTATAACGCCTTCTATCCCATTCACTCAGTTCTGAGACGTGAGACTTGAGACTGAGGCCCTCGTCATCAAGCTGCTTCAAATAAAGCCTGAGGATGGAGGGCGGGCAAGACGATTGTAGCAAACACTCCAACACACTTATCAGAGTGCCGCTATAAAGGGGATGATAGTCAGTCCGTCTTTCGTACGATTGTTCTCTGACCATCGTGCTATCAAGCACCTTGAGGCCCTTGTTGGAGAGGAAATGAATGACCCGGCAGATATCTTCACGCCGATCTTGATCCTGATCCTTGGCGGTCACAAGCATTCTCAAAAACTTGTGGGGGATTCTCCTATGTTCACTGTCAAGCTCATACCCATTTTCGAAAAGCCATTGCCAGGTCCGGATATACTGGTCCGCAGAGATGATACAGTTCTGCCATCCAGTCGTCAGAAGACGGAACGGTCCGTGGGCCCGAAGTGAAATGCGAGGCCATAATTTCATTTCTCTGGACTGCAACAATAGCCCATTCATATCGGTATCCTCCCGCTGTTCTTCCCACTTGTAGTCAATCGGTGCGGCGTCATGCAGCACACAATCAGCCATAATATCTAGTCTGGCGTTAGCACATGCGTACCGAAATGCAGGGTAGTCTCTGCCATGATATACGTGCTTGCCAGTCAGATGAAATAGACGAGATGATACACGGCGAAGTCTGCAGTGGTGTTGCCATTCAAGACCACTATCTTCAATGATCATAAGGAGAAGTTCGTTAGGCAGTTGGAGCAGAAGGCTCTGCTGGGTGGTTGTGTTGTTAGGTGTTAATGACATGGTATAGTAGCTGTAGGTGTTCCTTGGTAATTATCGTGTAAGTTGTTTCGTTCTAGTGATAGTTACTGAATTGTTATTGCGATGTGAATTGTTTGAGAATACTATGGTTGTCGGCCTCGATGTCTATATACCTACATCCTGGACTCTTTACCTTGGTGCTTGGCGGTGAACATCTTGAAAGTCGCATAGTGAACATGAATTGTATCTTGGGGTAGTTTTACGCGATAGTGAACAGCTCTGCTATGTTCTTCGTTCATCCTTTGTGTTTGAGGCATTCCACATAACAAAGACTCTTTGACATACCTAGATAAAGAATAAAGTAGTTTAGCCAAAGCTTTACCCATGTTCTAAAATACGCCGAAAATACGGATTCTCGAGTTTAAACAATGGGAACCATGTTCAATCATGAAACACGACTTATGAGTCTAGTCTAGCATGAACCAGAGCCGCATTGACAACCAGCCCTAGCCCCATCAGCTCACGGCCCCTCCCATTCCACCTGATTATCAAACCAAACCTCACCAGACGTAAAGGTCAAAGTCACCAAATAAAACATTGAGAACTTTTGTTTAACTTTGAATAGCTCATACGGAGGAGGGAAGAAACGGAATGGTTGAGCACAGATAGAGCCCCCTAATGTTTTGTAATGGCAGACTATTGAAAGAGGCATAACGTTACAGAGCACATCCTTGTTAGACTATTGTCCTAAGGCCAGGTCTGACAGGAGACTAAATTGGTGTTCTAGAATTCTTTGCGTCAATCAATAATATCAATACTTATTTACTTTAACCGGTTGAACCACCACATCGGGTCGGGTCAACGTCTCATCTACCGAAGATACATCTCTCCACCACCGAACGAATACGCGGATTGGTTACGGAATATTTCTTCAAAATCATCTCATCTTTCCTTGGCACGTAAATATCCACCAAGAATACTCCGTAGACCAAGGTTATTTAATATTTGAAGGACTGGGGGGGTATATCTACAGATAACCCACCACGCCGAAACATCGGAATCTAGTAAACTCGGATTCCCACGAATCACATCCTGGAAAGAATCCAAATCAGGAAACATGGGTCTGGAGGGTCCGTCGCTCGATTGAGAAGACAAGACCGAGATAAGGCTGTTATTCACTGCAACATATCGTTGACAACGCCGAGAATGCCGTTTGCCAAGCGATCAAAGGAAGCTTCCATACTACCTTGTAATATCAAGACTCCATAGGGTGGTGAAAGTGGCTAGCTTACACCGAGACTTCACTTAGTATATGAGCTTGGCGATACCTCACTAATTCTGGGATTTTCTCGTCATTCTTTCTCTTATAAACCAGTAGCTAGATCTCTGGTTCTCAACCTACACTTACTTGTACATACTGCCACAACCTCCATCAAGATGCCTTCTCTCTTCAAGACCCTCTTGGCGGTCGCCGCCGCTCTTCCCTCAGCCCTCGGTGCTCTTCCCACCCGCGCCGAGGGTTTCGGTTCATCCACCACCGGCGGAGGCAACGCCGCTGCTGTCTACCCCAAGAACGCCGCTGAGCTCGTCTCTTACCTCGGAGACAACCAGCCCCGTAAAATCATGCTTGACCGCACCATCAACTTCATCGGAACTGAAGGTACTGCTAGTGAGACTGGTTGTGCTCCCTGGGGAACTGGATCTCAGTGCCAGCTTGCCATTAACCAGAACAACTGGTGTGGTAACTACCAGCCCAACGCTCCCAAGGTCAACGTCCGCTATGACAAGGCCGGTATTCTTGGTATCAAGGTTGGCTCTAACAAGTCCCTGATTGGTGTTGGCTCCAAGGGTGTTATCCGTGGTAAGGGTCTTCGCATTGTTGGTGCCAAGAACGTTATCATCCAGAACATTCACGTCACTGAGCTTAACCCTCAACTCGTCTGGGGTGGTGATGCCATCACTCTTGATGATACCGACAACGTCTGGATCGACCATGTCACCACTTCTCTCATCGGTCGTCAGCACATTGTCCTCGGTAACAAGGCTTGCAATCGTGTCACTATCTCCAACAGCAAGATTGACGGCACCACCAGCTGGTCCGCCAGCTGCAACACCTACCATTACTGGGGTATCTACTTCGCCGGATCCAACGACATGGTTACCTTCAAGAACAACTACGTCTACCGAGTTTCCGGCCGTGGTCCCAAGGTCGCCGGCAACACTCTCCTCCACGCCGTCAACAACTTCTTCCACGACGTTCCCGATCACGCCTTCGAGATCGACTCTGGCTCCGTCCTCGCGGAGGGTAACGTCTTCCAGAACGTCAAGTACCCCGTCAACTCCAAGGGTATCCAGGGCCAGCTCTTCGGTGTCCCCACCTCTGGTGCCCCTTGCGCTTCTGCTCTTGGCCGCAACTGTGAGCTTAACGGCTTCGGCAGCTCTGGCACTCTCGGCGGTACCAGCACTGGTTTCCTTAACAACTTCAAGGGCAAGACTATTGCCAGCGCTTCCAACTACAACAGCGCCAAGAACGTTATGACCTCCGCTGGCTTCGGCAAGGCTTAAACTCGACGCCTTATCTGAGATGAGGGGTTGATATAGTATCATATCTGGCAGCATGCCACTTCTTCGTACATAGTATCCTGCATATACATATACATATCTGGTCACAATAGGCCATGTCAATATCAGTTATTTATCTTGACTGTCCTAACAACATTTTCTCATCTCTCACAAGACATGTGCCTTGTGCTATGTGTTGCTACGCTACCAAATTCTCATGAGACAAGTCTGGTTCTATGATTAACACATTAGTGACCGAATCCATAACAAAAATCATCGTAAACCCAATGCAGATACTTCAATAATCCACCCGAAACAATTACCCTTCTTGACAGATGCGAACCCCAAACAATGCAGGCCCTTAAATAGGCTCATCGAATGCAGTATGTATGTATGATATAGTGTACGTCCGTCCAGTATTAACAGTCCATATTTATGCGCGTCCTCCCCAGGCAACCTCCTTTCAGCTCCTTTCTCACAACCAACAGCTTAAGAAGGATAAGCCATTCCTTTGGTCGATCTACCGATTGTTTTGTAGCTCTGATATTTGCCATCAGTTCCCATGACATCGAATCGCTGCATGCCCATAGCATCATCCGTATAGCCACTGAAGTAGTAGCCGATGACAACAACCAGGTAGGTCAGCATGAGGATGCTGCCCTTGAAGTAGTTACTCTTTCCTTCACCATACATGTAGCTCAGCAAGAATACGCACAGAATAACCGTGACAAGGTCCCATTGAGGGAAGAGGAGTGAGAAAGTGTATAGCGCTGGATCACCGCCCTCGGGAACGCCTGGCCAGAAAGCAGAGTAAAAGACGAGCGCAGGGATCTGGAGCAGACACACTTGCAAAGCGTAAGCTGAACCGATCTCCATGGAGAGTGCAATGTTTCCGTTCATAGCGAAGGAGATGGCGTTCTATTCGTGGTTAGCAGTTGTCAGTCAAATGGAATACTAATTCTTACCAAGAACTCAGTCGTGTTTGGTACGAGGGCGAACAGGGTAATACCCAGGAACTTTTGATCGATCGAGAAGCTTTCCAAAACAACATCCACAGTGTCAACCAGAATCTCAGCAATAATAGCATACAAGATAGTGGCTCCAAGAAGGATAATGGAACTCTTTGCGCGACTCCAGTTTGGTGCATCATGACCACCATGTGCTTGGTGGGCTTCTGTAGCAGGGCCTTCGGTCTCGGCAAGTTCGCCATGTGTGTGGGTGTGCTGACGGCTTGCGGCTGGACGAGCTCCTGAAGCATTAGAAGGAGGTACAGTCGATAGCTTCCGCGACATGCGTTCGCGTGATGCGATTGTGGCGGCAGCGGCAGCAATCTCAGTCACCTCACGCTGAAGAATCTTGTTGTCGGCTTCGCTGAGACCCGGAACGTGGAGAGCAGAGTGAGATTGTTCTCCGTTGGTTTTAGGGGGGACAACATGGGGAGTTGAAGCTGAGCCATTGGGGGCAGCAAGCGTCTGCCCAGTTGTAGAACTCTGGCGAGAAAGCTCCGTATATCCAGACTGCTTGAGAGATTGGCCTAAGATACGCTTATAAAGCTGAGACTCGCGGACATCAGCACTACTGGTCTCGGCGGTTGCTTGAGAATGAGGATGAGGATGAGTGTGGACTTGGGAGGTTCGAAGACTCGATGAATGCATATGATCTTCGTGTCGCTTTTCCTCAACCTCGGCGTTCCAGATGACGGCAGCGTGAGTTCGAAGAGTGAACCAAAGACCAATCAGATATGAGAAGAACAACATGGCTGCTGCCATGTAACAGTAAGGACGCACAGCCTCCAGATAGAACCTGTCATTGAGCGAAGGAGCCTGGCTGAAAAAGCAGCGGCGACAATCCCTATTTCCGCCAGTGTTATAATCTTCACAGTCCATGCAGTTAAGTTCGTGAGTTCCGTAAATCTGGTAAAACAGAGTTGGGCCAAATGCACCGACAATGGCAAACAACAGCATAGTTGATGTCACACCCGCAGACCTGGCGTTAAAGCGCTGCGTCTTTCGCTTGATAGCACCAAAGCACATGGAGATACCAGGCAAAAACAGAATACCCGCAAAGATACTGCCCACAATACTTCCTTCGACAAGTTGTCCCTTACCTTGAGTGAGAGCGACACAGTAGAGGAACACTTCGACAACAGTTGCGAAGAAAGCGTTGATAGCAGCACCCACTCCCATTGAAGACTGAGCCGAGATAGAGGCAACGGCTTGTCCAATAAAATAGGCCAGGGGAATGATGGAGAGAAGACCAGCACAGAAGAGAAAGGCGGGCGAAGTGATGAAGCATTCGACGTGGAAGATGCGCTCAAGCAAGATCCAATCAGCGATGACGAAAACGACGACAACCATGAGATTGATGAGGAAGATGTTGGTTCCGTCAACAGTGTACTTCCAGTATCGGGATCCGACAGCACGGTAGGTGCAGAGTAGGACAGACGAGCTCGGGCCATCATCTTCACGGATATATCTAATATCAGTCTCGAAAGACAAAGCCAGGGGATGTCGACGGAGGTGGTCAAACAACAAGAACGTGGCCTTGCCCATGGGGATCCAGAACACCAAGAACCAGCAAATGCCCGATACGAGCAGAAGTGAAGGTGAGATGAGACAATAGAAGGAGATGAAGAAGATGACACGACCAATATTCCACTGGCCACGGCCAAAAAGTCGTCTCTTGAATCGAGGGGGCATTTCAGTGGAGGAGGTTTCACCGCGTCGGCCACGGCCAAGAAGACTCTCCGTCTCGCTGGGTTCCGAATCAATACTTCTTCTCGAGCGTCCTACGATCGAGCGATTGCGATCAGGTCCAAAGAACAGGCGACCGTACTCGAGGTCTCCACTCTGCCATTGCTCATACTCGGAAATGCTGCGTCCCTCATCTTGGTCTTCATCCATGTAAATTTCATCCTTTTCTAGGCGGACAAACTTGCCGAAGGGGTAGAACAGATATCCTGCAAGACCCCATAGAACCCTCCCGTACTCTCTCCCACTAGGAGCAGCAGAAAACAGGAGACACACAATCGCACCAACAGCAGCCAATGCGGCCATCCACCAACCGAATAGGAGGGTCCATAGCAGATTGAAAGTGAGAAGCCAGTTGCTCACTCTGCCTCCAGGTGCGGAGTGAATGTCTGCTTGGGCAAACTTTTGAATCGAGCGATCCTTTTTATACAACGCTGGCTTCCACACACGAATACCGAAAGGGTGAGTCTGGTTGATGGCCTGTTGTCGATCCTTGAGGGTAAAGCTCTCTGCTTCACTGACGTCGCTATCTGAGTCGTCGTGATTTGAGTTGGGGGAGTCGTTTTCCTCGCCCTCTTGACCGTCCTCAGGGCTTTCGGTAGTCTCATCGTTATCGTCATTAGTATCATCGTTCTCATCTTCATCGTTCGTGCGTGAGTGAACACGGGAAAGTTGGGTCGAAATCTGAGGTCTGCGACGATAAGAATGTTGACGCTCGGCCGCATCGGCCTCTACCTCGTGTACATCGTCTTCAGCAGAAAACACTCCACCTCGATAGGGCGTGTTCGATGACGGGCGTCGAGGCATTGGGGGCTTTCGTAGTCGTGTGGCGGATCGCATTCTCTCAGGGCCTCTGGAGGGACGCGAGAGATGAGTTGGGCGAGCCGAACCGCGCTCTTGAGAGGTTTCTGCTGATTGTTGCGAAGAACCAGGAGCAGCTGGACCACTTATCGAGCCTGGTAGTTTTAAAATTAACCCCGGTCTCTCGCCAAGAAAAGGTATAGAACCTACCATAACCACCGTCTGGTCTCCGCCGCACAGTGTCTGTTGACTGGAAGCTTTCCGACAAGCCCTCGACTTCGCGAAGAATGGAAGATTCGGTTTGGCCAAGAGGATGACGCGTGTCGGCTGGAGATGCAGCACCAGACGAGTCGCCAAGCTGATGCCCAGATGATGAGCCTTCCCGTCTCGAGGGATCCATAGTGGGACAGGGACGATACAATCAACGGTCGAAGATAGGCGTTTTTGTCACAAGAAAGCTTTGTTTGATGCAAATTGAACAGACAGAAAAGGAATAATGAGAAAGACTTTAAAGGTTCGGTCAGAAGTAAGCAGTACCTATCTCTGTCATTGACGTAGCTGGACAACGAAAAAATGAGGGAATGCCGAGCATGCCAATGTCACGATGCAGCGCCGAGAAGTCGTACAGTTGATGCGACGCGATGATCAGAGTGGCCCAAGCAACCAAGAATCGCGATGCGACAAAAAGTTCAGGCAGAGCGGGACTGGACTGGACTGTGCACAGTTGGGTCTGAACTTTGAAAATTGAGATTTGGTTCGTTTCAACCCAACGAAGAGTTGAAGAGGGAAAAAAGTGATCGGCGACGTCTCCGGGGCAAGTTCTGGTGAAATGATGTTACTCGAACTGCACAGAGGAGCTTTCCATAAAAAAAGAACCAGAGCCGAGTCCAAGGAAGGAAACAAGGCAGAAAGAAAACAAAAGTCGTGACGGTAAAAGAAAGAATAAGTTTTTACCATCTGTTAACTGAATAATCACAAAGAAACTTTCTACAGTATTGGGACAGATTACTCTTACACAAATCAACCCAACTCTGGTAACCCAGGCCAGGCCTGGCTATGTACATAAGACGATAAACAAGCTAGAGGATCGAAATCGAGTTTCTTAGTTCAGAGGCCCACAGAAGCCAAGCTCACAGCTCGTGATCAACCAACCTTGCCCATGACAGTTTAGTGTGTCTCGCTCAAAGTTGCGCGTGTTCAACCCATCCAATAGATCAACGTCATTATGCATGCCCAGGGTCTTGGTTGGTACAAATTAACGACTCTTTGCACAACAGTTGACTTTTGATCAACAGCGGGGGAATAGAATGGAATCACTTGCATGTCAAATTAAATGACAAGTAATAGCAAATAGACACAAAGAGTCAGGGGTCATCCGCTGTAGCCGAGACGCTGATCAACCATTCGTATCTCCATACCTTAACCATATCTTGATAGCTGTTGATGTCAGCTTCAATGGTTTGTATCAAACACCTAAGCGGTCTAGCCTGTCTCAGTGGGGTAACGCGGCAGAGAGCGCTGTGGATGGAGCACTAATCAACGGTGAGTGGTAGATGGACAGCCATGAGTCGCTGCTAGATAACGGTGAGAGGACTCATGATGAAAAAGTAAGGATAAGAAAGTCAGAAACCTGGTAGATTTCAAATGCGACTCATGGTATCATACTGTTGTAACGATAGAAACATTTCCACTTTTTTCCTAGATTGAGGGAGAAATGAGACTTGGCATGCCTTTGTAATGTGATTCACTTGGTAGTATTCCGTGGTCGGGTTGTAGAAATAGCGACGGCAAGGTAAGAATTAGGTAAGGCTACCATAAATATTAGGATACTTTATCTAAAGATTAGCATAACTTTACTTATGGACTTAGGGTCTAAATGCTCTATCATTTATGTCAACAAGCTCTGGTGTGCAGTTATTTTCTGACTCTCCTGTCCCATCACAGTGGCTCCGGTCCTCGACATTCGACTTACCCTAGACTTGCAGTCGTCCGGACGACGGCACAACATAACGCCGACCTCTCAGAGCAGCTCCCACCTGGTTGGTCTGTGCACTCAACTCACCTGGAGGATTACGAGACAAGCTGTAGCCTTGTCATCGAGCTTCAACCTCATCGCAAACCATCACCAACTCACCCAATCTCCGACCCGCATCACAACCTCCGTTTCCCCTTCGAACCCGCAAACTTGGCAATTCGCGCCAAATTATCGATATCTATCTCCCGAAACACAATTCTCTGCTCGTTTCCCTGACGTCAAGGGAGCTTCGCCAAGATGGCGCTCGACGAGTACTACCACAACAAGATCGAGGCGATGAAGCTCGAGATCCTCAAGGGTCAAGCCGCTCTCCGTCGTCTTGAAGCTCAGAGAAACGATTACAACTCCCGCGTGCGATTGTTGAGAGAAGAGCTGGGTCTGTTGCAACAGCCCGGATCCTATGTCGGAGAGGTTGTCAAGGTCATGAGCACCAAGAAGATTCTCGTCAAGGTGCATCCAGAAGGCAAATATGGTAGGCTCACCCCGGAATTCAGCTTCAAACATCACCAACTAACGTTCCTCAGTCGTCGATGTGTCGGATAGCGTCGATATCGGCAAGCTCACTCCCGGAAAGCGAGTCACCTTACTATCTGATAGCTACAAGTTAGAGAAGATGCTCCCCTCCTCCGTCGATCCTCTTGTCTCCCTCATGATGGTGGAGAAGGTTCCCGACAGCACATACGACATGATTGGTGGTTTGGACCAACAGATTAAGGAAATCAAGGAAGTCATCGAACTTGGCCTCAAGCACCCTGAGCTCTTCGAGTCTCTCGGTATCGCACAACCCAAGGGTGTCTTGCTGTATGGTCCCCCTGGTACCGGAAAGACATTACTGGCACGAGCTGTTGCTCATCACACTGCCTGTAAATTCATTCGAGTATCAGGTTCCGAACTGGTCCAGAAGTACATTGGTGAGGGTAGTCGAATGGTGCGAGAGCTTTTCGTCATGGCTCGAGAGCACGCCCCATCTATCATCTTTATGGATGAAATCGACAGTATTGGTTCCTCACGAGTGGAGGGTTCCTCCGGCGGAGATTCCGAAGTGCAGCGAACTATGCTTGAGCTGCTGAACCAGCTCGATGGTTTCGAACCCACTAAGAACATCAAGGTCATCATGGCCACTAATCGTCTCGATATTCTCGACCCTGCTCTCCTGCGTCCAGGACGTATCGACCGAAAGATCGAATTCCCCCCACCTAGCGTCGAGGCCCGAGCCGACATTCTCCGCATTCACAGCCGCAAGATGAATCTCACCCGTGGTATCAACCTCACCAAGATCGCTGAGAAGATGAACGGATGCTCTGGTGCTGAGCTCAAGGGTGTATGTACAGAAGCAGGTATGTACGCTCTCCGTGAGCGAAGAGTGCACGTCACACAAGAGGACTTTGAGCTTGCCACGGCAAAGATTCTCAACAAGCACGACGACAAGGAGGTGTCTCTGGGCAAGCTCTGGAAGTAAGAAAATTGCTACAATGGGCGTTATTTTATTTATCCGTCTTCATTTCGTCTCTGCTGCTGGTACACCTGCTGGGTTCGCAACAGAGCCTGGTCATTCATAGATGGGTTGGGTCATGACAGCGGGAGGGGAGTTGTAAAGATAGTAGATTGTACCAATAATGGACACAGCGAATTGAAGCTACGCGAGTCTACTATCTGTAGTATGTGATCTTATCTTGTGATGCCTGAGTTGTCATTCGAGAGCACACGACAATTTAGGCTTGATATTGTGGTTAGATCATGTATCGAGTTTAGGGTGCATGGATTCAAAGACTACGTACGCCCTTACATCAAGAAAACGGTAGTTTCTGAAACCGCATACGGAAAACAGGAGGAGCAAGATGCATATTGTCTCGAATAGCATCAGCTGGTCGATTGAGTTTTTCTCAGTCTCAAGCCCCTTAGCTGCGTCTGCTATTCCCTCGCATCGGAGTGATCGCTCCGCTTACATCTGAGACAACAGATCCCGTGAAGTCTCAGCCAAGGCACGATTTCCAGGGAAATGTCATCTTTAGTGAGGTTGGTTATTGGAAAAGTCAGCAAATACTGAGACCTGGGCTGAAGAGTCATGCAGGAGAAAGGTAATTGCCATGGTGAGAGCTTCGTGGCCTTAGAGATATGTTTCAGATACTGCACTTTCTAGTGGTTTGGCGTAGGGGAGGTTTCGATGTTTTGTGGCTTGAGTTACGTTTAGTATGACATGGGAAACGTTTTCGTCTTTACTGAGTTGGCAG
The DNA here is from genome assembly GCA_012977745.1 of Fusarium anguioides. Lineage (NCBI taxonomy): Eukaryota > Fungi > Ascomycota > Sordariomycetes > Hypocreales > Nectriaceae > Fusarium > Fusarium anguioides. Next base: position 65,170 of record JAALXK010000055.1, read on the forward strand.
TCTAGTCAGGAGAGCTGGAGAGAAGCTTGGATAACAACCAGAGTAATTTTAGTCACAGAATGGACAGAAAGTGTGGTCTTAGAATATGATGAGTTAGTTCCCTTGACTCGTAGTATTGATTTTAGTACAACCCAATAACCTATCATATCAGTGATGGCAACAAACCTCAACTGGTGTCAAATTCTTCATCCGTGTCATCGAACGGCCATGGCTTCAAACCGTCCATTAAAAAACCATTCAGTCAAAACATCTTTGAGTCCCACAAAGCGCATGCGGAAGCTATATCTGACACCGCTCGGACGCTCCGACAACTGCCAAAGTTTCAAGAACTCGAGTCGTGTACTACGCTAAAAAGATTCATGCTTGAGTCTAGAATTGTGGTAGAAGTTCGCCCTGCCATATAAAAAACAAGTATTTTCAGCGCACGTGTATAAGTGCTTGGGTCAACTGATTGATTGCTCTGCCGGTGAGGCCCGACACTTTAAAGAAGTGTAAAATGAGGATGACAGCTTGGGCCTTTAGAGTAGATCGATGTGTTGGCGGTCTAGTACTGCAAGGAACAGGGGGTTCGGTATACGATTTGATCGTGATTTTGATATTGTTGGTGATGTGCTTGTGATGGTGGTCTTTTGCGAGTCAGTCGTCGTTAGTGATGCTGTGACTTTTGACAGGCCGAATTAGATCTTGACCAAATATGAAGAAGTGTCAAAGATAGTTGATCCAGAATAGACAAGCTGATGTTGAAAAAAATCACATAATACAGCATAGCTTCGGAATATTCCAGCCTGGCTTTGAGTGTCAGTGACGTTGATCAAGACGTACCTGAACTAAGCACTCCAAATCCGAGGGAACGAATCATGATTACGGAGTTATCATAGTACAATGTGTTAGTTGATGTTAATTACACGAGTCGAGAAAAATTATCATCTTATTTCACATTTCACCCCTGACACCAAATAAAAACACTCGAGGTCAGGGTACCATCCATCATGAAGCTATACAGCCAGTCGGAAGAGAGCTATTCTACTCCCACATCACACCCGGTTGGGTAAATGGGGTCATGTAATCAATTAACACTGCATCTATTCTAACTTCCTTATTTAGAAAATTAAAATGTCTCGTGTTGGCAGCTTGCATGATCGACATGTCTAGATGCATCTACACAAGGATACTATGCGAATAGAATCACAACTTGATATGTCGACATCAACAATTTCCATAACAATGAGGCTCATTTCAAGTCGACGATGTCATACCAAGTGTCTAGAACACTTTGGCTTATGCGTTGTCCTCAGCTGAAGCACAGCCCGAACATCGAGAACGGTCCATCATACGTCACTGAGGTCGCATAGACCTTGACAGCCGCAAGGCGTACAAGGCGTGCAAGGCGTTTATTAGGACTTTTGATGGGGGATTCCGATGTAGTATGCTGAGACTCCGCATGATTGTAGCATGGTAAACCTTCAAAGTGGAATATCAGACGAAAATCTATCAGGCATCTCCTGGCTAGAACAAGATAGATAACAGCTGTTGTCAGTCTCGTGCCCCTCCCGCTCAAGATGGTAGAGTAGCAGTTTCAAGGGTCTGCCTTGTTTCGATGAGGTTAGTAAGGCGGCGTCTCGTGGCATTAGCCCTTGGCTCGAGTTGGGAATCGACGCCATCTTCTTTGGATCAACTAGCGGTAAGCGATTTAAAGTTCCATTCTCCTGGAACGGTACAGTTCCACTTCTGTTGAATATTTTAATCTCCGTTTGTGCGTATTCGTCAGCTTCATTTCTTGTCTTGTCTCGAAACTGAGGCCATTCTGTTGGCTTTGAGGAAAAGAGCGAGCTCAAACGCCGCTGATCAAATAGAACGAGTTATTGTACTGGCGTGCAACCCTAATTAAGTGGTTGAGTTGATAATCTATCCGTTATGGAGGGGATGATCTCAGGGTCCAGGCCCTTCGATGTGGATGGACAGACATGACGGTGAGCGAATGTCTGAGGCTTCCATAAGCAAGGGTGTGCTCTTAGCGTCCGTTATAGCCTTTGATTAGGAACCGTAAGGAACCGTGGATGAAACGGGAGTATCCTCTCATACAAGGCTGGCTGGAATGCATGACCATGGCCTTGGAGAATCCATTGATAATTGCGGGTGGCTAAGCTTCGGCCGGAATACCGAAAAGCTGGATAGCTTCGGACATAGGGGGGTTCCAACCGATAAATCCTCGCATAAGTCAACTCCCCTTGCTCATAATCAAAGGCTAAGATTCTAGGATCAACGCGTCTGAAGCTCAGTCTAAGCAGAGGTCCTTGACCCCATCTTACGACATGGGATAGGGCATAAGCTACGCAGCCTTGAAACAAAATCATAGACACAGATCAGAACGCTAGTGGAAAAGCAGCCGTTTTCTGACCTTAGCCGAGGCCGGGATATGGGAATTGGTTCCGATCCAGCTTTCTTCTGGGCGCGATGGCTTTTCAGCTGAAACTCCGTATTGAACTATCGAGAACGTTACAGCAGCCAAAACGGTGAACTCGATTGAGCTGGTACCATTCAACTACGTCATAACGCAGGAATTAATTTCGTACAGTTGGTCCAGATTCGGGGGATCGGGCTGAGTAAAACCGTTGATACAACACTGTTTCGAAAAGCTGAAATAGCAAAACATATCCTTGGTTTAAAAAATGGCATTCTTTAAAAACGACCGTTCTAGACTCTTGTATGGCGGAGGTTGGCAAAACCAAAATGGTCAGACCAAACGAAAAGGCGGAGATATCGACACTGGACTGGAAGAAGAAAAGAAGCAAAAAAACAGAATGCGGACCAGTGACGTTGACGACGGCGCCACGCGGATTTCTGGTTGGACAGTCACAGACAAAGATGCACGCACCCCCTGTATGTTCCCATATTTTTTCCCAGGTGGGACCCTTGACGCTGCAATGACGATATAATCAGGGGGGAGGGACTAGAGACGGTGACAGATTGAGGAATATCAGCGTGGGGATGAATATCGGGTGTTTGTTTGATGGGTGAGATGGATGATCATTTTGGGACAGGGGAATAGAAGAATGATGGAATCTGCAGGTTCGATTGAACTCTATTATATTGTTGTGGTTAGAATACGAGATAGGGAAACATACATAGTAATAGCTTTTCATAATATGTTTTCTATGTAACCCCTGATATTACTTGCATCTTGTAACAGTTCAATATTCTGACACATCTATCAAAGCTTATTATCTGAAGCCAAACGAACCTCAACTTCCTCTCCCATACATTAGCTAGCTCAGTTATATGTAGTACAACCTCTCCACCGCCAAAAGATATAGACCAACGAAACACCTCAGCGAGTTAGTAACTGAACTGAGACTGAGACTGAGGACAAATGATCTTCAAGGGGTCTTTTGCACGGCTGAGTTTGTTGCCAAAAAAGACAAACATAGTTAGGATAGGTAGACGTATACACACACACACACACAACTCCGGACCGGTGTCCCTCATGCAGTATGTTGCAACAAGCGTCCATTCGCTTGGATGATCTTTACTACACGCGACCACCCCTAACCCCAACAACCGTTTCCACCGGGGAGCTGCGTTCTGCAACATTATCCAAAATGACCGTCAGTCTCTTTGTTGGATTTTTGTGCACCACCCTCCATCTATTCAAAACAGCCCATTATGAGGTCGTCAGGTTCAGCAATGACATGCGAGAAAAGGGTCTCTCTTTGGGGGAGAGAGTTTGCTGACGTGCAGGTAGGTGTACAGTAGATACGGTAGGAACATACGTATATGATCTACGTCGGTGACTGTAACCAGACTAAAAAGCTTAGGTTTGTGGGAATTTGGGGTCTGCTGCAACGATATGTCTTTTTTTCTGCCTCTTTTTAAGTTTCAGGAGAAATAATCGTGGCAAGGTCCCTTCTTGCATCATGCCCCCCCTTGTAAACCTTGTGAAAATCTGGTGATGACTTCCTTTAATCAGTTTAATCGAATGATTTTTGAGCAGCAAGTTTTTTTTCTTCTATGCATCTGCAGGATTGCTTGTTCTATACCGTTGTCTCCCCACACAAAAAGAAGTCACAGTCTCTCCACTCATGCGCTGACGCACGAGGACAAGCGATACGGTCGGTAGGTGTCTACGTTACTGGGGCTAGGTTACGGTAGGATTCATTACAGCGAGACGAGAACCGTAATCGGTTTGACAGCTGCAGATGCAGGTAGGTCAGGCCTTGTTTGAGTTGAGGGTGATTACAAACCTAGAAGGCCTCGGGCTTTTAGACAGTTAAAGAATGCGAAGAGCGAGCGGTCATTTATAATATAATCCTTTTGGTTCTACTAATAAATATCTGTATTATATAAGATGGCAAAAAAAGAATAATAAAAAGAATAAAAAATCCTTCTTCTTATCTAACATCATCCATTTGAGTTCAGAGTCTCATCATTCCTCGGGTTTTGTCTCCACCGCACGTCATCGTCCGTCAGACGCCACCGTCGCCATCCCACTGGACCCCGACGGTTACGGCGTTTTTTTCTTCTTTCTTTGCTTTTGCCTGACCGTGTCCCCATCCTTGTTGCCACCGTTCGTTCATCGCTATTTGGTGCTGCAGGCAACTGTAGCTACAGTAGGTGCATACTGCTGTGAACGCCCTGTACGTGTGTTTGCTGCACTACAACGCGTATTTTCTGTTGTACTCTCTGAACCCATCTCGACTCCTCCTCCACAACTCGACTCAACACCACACTTTGTCCATACACACCCCAGCTGAACTGACTGGGCTTGCTTTAAAGTGTCTACTTCGTGTTGGATTGAATACTCAGCCCCTTCGTATGATACTCAAAAATAACGTCAGGGCCCTTCAACTCTGAAGTTTGGCTACCGTTTAATTTACTGTCAGTCAAGTCACAGACCAAGACTCTATCACCCCCTGACCCTTACGAGCCTTACCCCCTACCCAAGCATTGCCTTGCCTTGCCGCCTTGCCTTTCCCCCCTCTCTCCACCCCCCTTCTTGGCTTGTTTCCAAGTCTTCCAGGGATTCTTTTTAGAGACCCCACCAACTGCCCGCTTCTCTTAGTAGTTAGACCTAGACCCAAAACCAAACCCAAGGCTGGCTACGATTTACTCTCCATCTCCCATCACTATCTGCATTTGCATTTCTTAATCTACCTACCGACCGCCGTCTCCATCCATCCATCCATCGGTCACTCACTCTCACACACACACTCCCATCACACACACTCACCCTTTCTTGGTCCTAGGTCGCCCCCCCGAGAACGAGACCCTTATTTAGCTAAAGCTTTACTTTAGCTTCTACTTCATATAACCAACATCAGGTCCCCTCTTTCTTTCTTCCTTTACCACTACTACTATCACATAATCTAATACTCGGCCTGTTCATCATGGCTTTATGAGCCTCACTCAGCCTCTTTTACCCCTGCGTCTCTAGAGATGACGTCGACTACTCCGATTACCGCTTTCGCTATGCATGACTCCAGGACCGGCGACAGGACGCCATTACACTATACAATGAAGACTCCCGCACGACACTCTCCTGTCGGCCAGACTCATTCTAATTCTATTTCTCATTCACGATCAAACTCGTACAACATTAACCACACCCATTCCCACACTCACTCTCAGTCACTCCGCCCAACTAAACAACCAAAATCCTCGACTCCCCTCGCCTCTCCCCGGATGCCATACTCAGTCGGCCAAAACCATCCGCCACCCAAGCTATCGCCTCGTGTCGTTTCTGATAACAGATCACCAAGTCCAAACTATTTTGGTCTCATTGTTGAGTCAAACAATGAGCGTGGAGACTCATCAGGGCTCCCCAACGCCAACTGGAGCCCATCATCATCCGTAAAGTCGTTTGGAGCTGCCATCCCCAAGCAGGTTCCTTTGGATGCCAATCCTGAGTTCGAGGCTTTCAGGAGACAGGCTGATTTTAACCGAGGCAAATCTTTTGCACTCTCGACAAGTCATTATGCCCAGGCTTCAGTGACATCAAATGGTGTAGCACCTGTGCGTCCTAAACCACCAAGATGGCACACCCATGGAAGTGATACTGGTGGACCCTCTCCCTTTGGCCGCGGCTTGAGCTCTGCCAATGTTCTCCCAGCTAGTCGAATGGATGTCGATCAGGATAGTGTAGGAGACTCGGCCTATGTTTCATCAGACTCGAAGCGGAATTCTGAATCATCTCTCCACTCCAATGTCCCGGCGCTTAACATTCCCCGATTCGACTCTCCTTTACCAATGGAGCTTCCACAGCAACGCACCAGTCTCACTCGATCTGAAGATCGTGATCCTCGATTGTCTGTAATGGAACATCGCCCTGATCCTCCTGATGCCCGAGACATTAGACGCTCTGCTACAGTACCAACAAATACCGAACCTGGACAGCCACACATGATCACCGGCCAGCAACTTCGGGACATGCTTCAAAGCGTGAAGCAGGATCGACTACTCCTACTGGATCTACGATCGTCACAAAACTACGCCCAGTCCAGGATTCAGGGTGCACTTAACCTGTGTATTCCTACGACCCTTCTTAAGCGAGCTACCTTCAACATTCAGAAACTCAAGCAGACTTTCCAAAGCAGCTCCGACTCGGAGAAGTTTTCAACATGGCAGGACACCGACTACATCGTTGTTTATGATGCTCACGCTTCCGATAAGCGCGATGCCATTACCGCCCAAAACATGATCAAGAAGTTCACAAATGAGGGGTATACTGGTGGCACTTGTATCTTGAAGGGTGGCTTCAATTCTTTCCAAGAGAACTTTCCCAACTTGATCGATCACCAATCGGCAACTGGCTCACCTGGAAAGCCTGGACCTGGTCATGGAGGAATTGCACCTGTCATCGGTGGAGTTATGCTTCCCAACGCCAGCAATGACGTTAATCCATTCTTCTCCAACATTCGACAGAACATGGACCTTGCGGATGGTGTTGGCCAACTGGATGTTTCTCGACCTACCGCCCTTGACTCACCATCTTTACCCCGCTGGCTTCGAGAGGCAGCCGCAAAGCCTGATCACGGAAAGAAGGTTTCAGACAAGTTTTTGCATATCGAGGTTGATGAGCAGTCTCGAATGAAGGCGGCATATGCAGCTTTCAACCCTCAAAACAAGGATAAGCGAAGTCAGGTGCAGCTTTGCGGTGTTGAGAAGGGAGTCAAGAACAGATACAAGGATATTTTACCTTTCGAGCATGCGCGAGTCAAGTTGCAAGAAAAGCCAGAAGGGTCATGCGATTACATCAACGCCAGCCATCTCAAAGCATCTCGAAGCAACAAGCAGTATATCGCCACCCAAGGACCCCTCCCCGCCACATTTGAGGTATGTTTTAAGCCACTTACACTATATAAAGCTTGACTAACATCATTTCAGGACTTTTGGTCTGTTATCTGGCAGCAGGATGTGCGTGTAGTAGTCATGTTGACTGCGGAGTCCGAAGGTGGACAGCTCAAGTGCCATCCTTACTGGAAGGGCAGAGACTTTGGAGCCATTAGACTCAAGCTTCTGTCTGAAAAGAAGGTATCTCTTGACATCGATAAGCATAGGTCCGATTCCCACCACGCTCCGTCCGTTTCAGCCAGCGAGGCGGGGCGTAAGCGCGCCGCTACCACGACTACATTTGAGTCTTCGACGCCAACACCAAGGCCAGCTCAAGGCCCAACAGAGGCACCTTTTGTGATTGTTCGCAAGTTTGCGCTTTCACACACCGCTCACCCATTTGCGCCAATTCGAGAGATCACACACCTGCACTTCCCATCCTGGCCCGATTTTGGCACACCTGCCCAGCCATCACACCTCTTGGGTTTAGTAGAGTTGGCCAACGTTATGCAGCGTTCTGCTCTGCCTGTCGAGACTTCTTCAGTGATGGAGTCTAAGTTTTCGATGGAGTCACTCCCTATCGCCTGGTATGACGAGCCAGAGGCTGACGCTCGTACGCGACCAATGTTGGTGCACTGCTCTGCTGGGTGTGGCCGAACTGGAACATTCTGCACAGTTGACAGTGTGATTGATATGCTGAAGCGTCAGCGACAGGCCAAGATGGATGCGGTACGATCTCGCGATCATGAAGGGGATGTTGAAATGGGCGAAAACGGAGATACATCACCACGATCTACCAAGCACTTCAACTTTTACACCCCTGGCCAGAGGTCCAACATGGAAAGACAGGTGGCTCGAGGTGGCGCACAAATTGACACCGACTGGGTACACGACGATAGCGTGGATCTGATTCAGAAGACGGTGGAAGATTTCCGAGAACAACGACTCAGCATGGTGCAGAGTTTGAGACAATATGTTCTCTGTTATGAGACAGTCCTTGAATGGGTAACAAGGATGAATGAGCGAGCGTCAAACGCTCCAAATGGACGACTACGAAGTGGCAGCCTTCGCCACTAAGACCAGGATGCATCACGAATGAATAACGGTATCATGGAGAACAACTGCATGGAGCACATGGAATAATGCAACAAACAAACGGGAATCGGACGGATAGTGCAGGCGTTTAATGGTTCAGATGCGTATAAAAACGACGTTATGGGGACCTCTGGTTTGATATACTATGAGAAGGATTGGTTCGCAGGGGATTCTGTATAGTAGAACAAAAAGGAATGATGAAAGGGGAACGGAGCAACCTTGGAATCATGGGACTGGCATAGTAGGATCATGAAGGATACATTGCGTACGCGCTTATTACAATACAACATTGAGTTGATTCAATTTAGCAGACTGTAAGATATGTGAAGATCAGTGACTGTGCGCTGCAAGTGATTTATGTTGATCATTCCAAATCAAAATAAGTATTTGTTGGTGAGGAGGATTTATAACCATGTTTGTAAGTGTGTCAAATAGACTATCGCCAGCTTTATCTGTGTCGATCTATTCGAGCCCAATACGGAGTACAATAATCAATAATCAATATGGATGTTACCTTACCCAAAGCCCATCTCTATCCTAATTGGATATTTATGTTTCCCATCAGCATCACGCGATATTTTGAGGCGTATATTGACCCAATTATAGCAAGTTGTCCCGTCTCACAATGCACTATCTCAATCTTGGCTTGGCAGAAGTGTCACGAGAAGAGGAAACACGTGTGATGACGTCGTATCGTAAATGCATGAATCTGGGGGGCTTTTCTCTTAAGCCAAAGATAGAAATGACATGGCTGGGCCTGGGGTATGAGACGAGAGACGGGCATGACCGAACCGGGGGAATAGATTATAGAGCGAGGGCCTCGTTTCAGTACTATGTAGTAGATATCGCTTGATTGACTTGCACCAATGATAGAATAAACGGAAGAGGTTAGACGATTTTCCTTTGGAGAGATGATGTGATTGATAATCGTGGAGACATAGTTCTGGTGGGTTCTTTGGAATGGATTAGACCTCATCTTACAAGCTGACCTACATTTGTTGTTAGAGCCTCTAAGCCTCTAGGCGAGTAGATAAGTCCACTGTAGGGAGAGTATTCAGTGGTCTAAAACCCCCCCAGACTTCAGGGATTCTGACACATGCCCTGTCCACTGCCCACTGTCCACGAAGCTGGGGCGTCAAAGTTTCACAATGCTCCAGTTCAATGGGCAAGAAAACCAAAAACGTCCATGCTTTCTTTTCCTGTCAATCATTGAAACTGGAACCTTCCTTACTTTTGGGTACCCCCACTTCGCTCCTTCTTGTAAGGTAGACCACAATATCCATCCCTTTAAGGTAGTCACGGCGCATCGATTTGTTGGGTGAATTCCTGTTGTTGTCATCTGTATCTGTCGCAAGCAGTGGAAAGTGGAAAGAGCGGCACTTTCAAGCCACAAACTGCAACTGCAACAACGGGCAAGTGCATGTGTAATCCAACGATAAGGATTTACACTTCATTGGCTTCCTTCTCCCCGCCTCCATCTGGCATCCATCTGTTGGTTTTCTCTCTTCTCCAACCTCCACCACCACCACTTGACTTGGCTCTTTTCCACTTCCATCTTTCTTATCTTACTTATTCAACACAGCCTGTCGCTTCTTTAAGCTTTAATAAACGGCTTGTGCAATACTTTATATTCTATCACTCACATTCCCATCGTTTCTATCCATCTTCGACTTCTTCTTATATACATTCTTTGCGGCTCATTGTGTAGTCATTCCATTCAACCCTTCATCATTATTTGGTGGGCTCGTTTCGTTTAGCGGACTAGACTCCCGTTTTAGCCTTCTGCTGCTGATTCAGAACCACCCACGGATCCCACTGCGCCACCAGAGTTGCCCTGACGAAACGGGCTCTTGACTTTACGCTTCCAACGCCCTGCCCGATCTCAAACCGGCCTCCCCGTTTGGGCGTCGACCACAAGACGAATCTTTGGGATCGACTTTCTTTTTACCATTGAACTATTCTTTGGTAACTCAATAACTTAATCTTTTCACGGTGGCCATGTCACATCTGTCATCAGCCGCCAATACGATGCGCCGCCTCTCCCACGACCTGTCCGAGCCGTCGCGCAATATCGAAGAATCCAACGGAGCACCCTCAGACCAAGAAATGGAAGATGGACTCGACCTGTCCATGCCTCCACCCGATGAAGAAGAGGAAGACGACGTCCTAGATGACGACTCTAGAATTTACACACCACCTCCCCACATTGCCGCCCGTTTCTATCGACCATCACAAGCTCGTCGCAGAGATTCGGCTGCCTCGTCGCGCCGTAACTCTATCTCGTCCGCACAATCACGATGCTCCTCTATTCAACCATCCAGTCACCGTGGAGGTGAGCAGAGTAAGCATGTCGCTCAACACCTCCGCCGCGCTTCATTCCTTGAAGACCGCAGGGCGCGACTTGCCGACAGAGCGGCGCATGCCGAAAAGGTTCGCCTTCGAGCAGCTCTCGCTAAAGCGACTCACCGTGATACTACAGTATCCGAGGAGCGAGCCATTGCGGCACAGCAAGCCAGGGAACGCAACTTGGCGGAGATCGTCGCCAATTGTGCGGAAGAAGTCAAGAAGGCAAGGCAGGTTGCCGAATTCATGAAAGAGAAGCGAGAGCAGGATATTGCTACGCTGAAGGCCCAGATTGAGGAGAGAATGGCCGAGGCAGAGAGGCGAAGGGAAGAACTACGAATCAAGAATGCGTCCAAGCGAAGTCGCGGGCAGAGTGTTATGACCAGGAAGCATACCGACTCCAGCTCCGATACTTCTGAACCGGAGAGACGCAAGCCTACTGAAGAGGAAGCAGCAACAAGCATCCAGTGGTGGTGGCGTGGCTGTCTCCGAAAGAGAGCTATTACCGAGTTCAACAATCTCGGCCTAACCGTGGATGGTATTAGAGACACACACTTCGATACTGTCGTTGAACTTTTGGCCCAAGAGCGGGTCCTTGTTGTCACTGCACAGTTACTTCGACTATGTGGTCTCGAAGAGGGTGAAACTGGTTCGGTTGGCGAGATGACAGCCGTTCGCACGTTTCTCAGTGCCTTCTTGATCCTTGGCCATCCCAACCAAGTTCTCAGCAACAAGAATGACAACGGTGACGCAGAAGTCGCCGACGTGCTTACTTCTCACCGACTGCCTTCTGCAGACCTTGCTAATCCCCAGCTACAGGACTTGGTTGGCAAGGCACGGGATTTGCTCATTTCTTTTGAGAACATCCTCTCTCGCTTAACATCCGCTAACAAATACACCATGCCCCCCGCACTGAAGAAGACGCTCCCCGAGGCATACGCCACTTTTTACAATGCATTTATTGCCTGGAAGTCTCGGGATTCTAATGCACTGATTGAGGTGATGCTCATGCAATTTGTTGAGCTTGACGCAATCTATCACACCGTCAAGGACACAACAGACGATGCTGCCACAGCCCTCTACAAGAAGAGCATACAGGACAACCAGCTGATGCTTATCGTGCGCATCAAGAAGCTGGCAGGTCCAGAAAAGGGCAAAAGAATGATATTCGAAGCGGTAGCCGAAGCCCGAAAAGCTCGCTCCGCCAAGAAGAAGACTGGTGACACAAGGCCCCGTGTGGCTGAGAATGCACATGGAGAAGCATCCGAGACAGCCAACAGCCTAGTTTCACCCGATTCACAGACACTCACTCCACCTGCTACACCGGCTAGCAAAGCCCAGCAAAAGACTCCTGCTCCTAAGACTGGCCTCAACGGTCTTTTGCCGAACAACAGGATCGTGGTACATGAGCTGGCCATCAACAAAGAGTATCAGTTGTCTCCCGATGAGTACAGAGAACAGCAATCAGAGCGCTCACAACCCATCTACACGAAGATGAGGGCCACTATGGATGGTGATGACAGTGCGATTAACTTCCAGTTCTTCGCTCTCGTGGCCAGCAACATCAAGGAGAAGCTTCAGCGTCTATTGAAGCCTGGCAACTCGATGTATAACCTCATTGGTGAGATCCTCGATCCCGAGATGGCAGAGAGGCAATTTGCTCTCGGCAATTTCTCATATGAGAAGTTCTTCACTGCTATGGCGTCACTTCTCCCCAAACTCTGTGCTCCTTTCCGCGACGAAGAGGTCAAGGAATTGATCCAGAACAAGCTGGCGGATGGTAACATTATCGATCGGGTGGAGGCTCTGAATGGGTTCATTGACCTAATGCTTTGCGACTACATCAACTACCTCATGAGGATTGCAGCTCCTCAACTCATCGAGTCCGCAGCCCCATACGAAGCTAAGAGATTTGCTGAGGATGTTGAGAAGGGACAACTTGGTCTCTCAGCAGCCGAAGCAGCATGGAAAGCATCTCGAGGAAAGGTTCTAGCAGAGGTCCAGAAGAGAGACCCTGAGGGCATCAACCATTCAAGGTCACGACCCACAGCTGGACGATTTTATGCACAGATGCTTGTTGACATCTTCACCAAGATCTCTCCTCCACCCATTGAGGAGGTTCCAGAGATGCTTCGTCTCGATTACAACCGCATTTCTCAAGTCTCTACCACCATTCAGCGGATTATTACAGCAGGAGCCGTTCTGCTCCAATGCAAGAACCTTCTGAAGCGAGACGTTCGATCTTCGTGGAAGATGGAGGCATCTCGCATCATGGCGGTTCTTGAAGCCGGACATCCTCTGCAAAACACCGTGGACGGTGTTATGGCTGCGCTTGAGTCTGGTCGATCAATGCCGACGGCGACTAAGGGTCACCTTCGCGCTCTGGTTACCAAGGTTCTGACTGCCAGTCAAGACATGGCTCAAAATGGAAGTGAGCCAAGAGAGCCTGTCCTTCGACTTTTGCTCACCCGCCTCCGAGGCAACATTCTTGCCCGTTTAGCTGCTGGGTCAGCAAGTGAAAAGGTCAAGGCGGCCAATACAGCTGGAGAGAAGTTGGCCAGTCTTGGACTCTCTGAGTTTGTTGATCGGGTGAGAGAGATTTCGAATTTACTGGAGAAGATTGGAAACGTTGATAGAGCAGCCCATGGCCCTTGGTGGGATGCTGTAGCAACCAAGGTTGAGCAAGATGAGATGTCGGGCTAGACGTAATGGACTGGATTGTTTGATAGGCGGGATATGCATGATGGGCAATATGGATGCATGGTTTCGGAGGCTAGCACTTGACTTTTTACTCAGGCAGGGAAGGAATTTGCTTTTACTGGGAAGCGGTTTTGAACTTGGTTTGCATGGCGTACTGGTATGGTATGGTATGGACAGCCGGTATGGCTTCTTTGGTGGGATTGGATCAAGGTTGCCCCTTGGAAGAGGTCATGGCAGCATTGATAGGTAACTTGATGGGCTGGCAAATTGCTTTTTGGTTGGAATAGCGGGTAGAATGTCATTTCACCAACAGCGCTAGATGCGTTTATTTACCTGATGCTGGTTGAATTACAAGAACTGTGCAGTCTACGTACAAATAGAGTCCAACGTGCCATCGTGTCTTATAATCAGTGACTTTAATTTGATTGAGTTTATTCATATGCTATTTACTTGTAACATTATAATTACATAACATTCCTCTACAGTCCATGTAATAGAAAATAATTGATTGAATTCTCTGATACGACGTCTACCCTACCTATTCGTCTCATGATGTACAGTGCCAAATAGTGTCATGAGAAGACACACACGGAGTAATCATCGGTATCTCGCTTGTCGCCGGCAATGCGGCATAGTACGCTACCATGAGCCTCTTGTTAAACCGAAAATTTCGACACAACCTCGACACTCGTTAATACTGATACGGGGGGCCAAGCTACAAAAGTGCCATCCATGGGGTGTCTCAGTGGCTAAAAGAGGATAATATTCATTTTCAGTCCTTTTCCCATAAGAGTTTTATTCACGACCTGCCCAATTGCGACGGCCAGTCACTCCTGAAAAGGGTGAGGATCCGAGGCCACGGCACAAAATGTCGTCGTCCAAGGGCCTTTTGCGACATCTACGGCTGTGGAGCAATTGTAGCCCACTATCGGTGATTACGGCATCTTCTGTAACTGTTTCTGTTACCAACAATGTTTTTTCGAGAGGAATTGGTTCACTTGTTAACGGTCAAGTGAAGCCGTTGAACAGTCGACGTGATAATGGAAGGCCAATGTCTATGCCGATCGGTATTCGGAGGTACGTTACTCCTCTCTAGGTACATGCATGTACTTTGGAGCTCAACTCATGGAACTCACTGAGGAGGGGAACTGAGCTGAGGTCCATGGGATCTGTCTGATACGACCCACACCCCACCGCGGGGTCTTCCCTTCTTTACTGTTCCGCATCATCTATCACGCTGTTGTCTACGTTACCATTCTCGCCTTAGTCAATTGCACTTTTGTTGTTCTATATCTTGCCGTCTCATCCGCTCTCATATCATCCCATTTCATCTTTCTTCCATTTTCTTCATTCCTCATTATACCCATTGCTCATTCAAAAGAGCAATCGATACCTCGAGCCTCTCCAAGCTAAAGCTAGAAGCTATAGCTTGCTAACGTCACATCACATAGTCTCGTACCAAAGATCTCTGATCGAGCTTGCTCCGCCCACGCCAGACTCGCCCGCAACGAAACAATGACTGACCGCGATGTTCTCCCCGACAATGTCAAGCCCAAGCACTATCAGCTGTCCTTGAGGGACCTCGAGTTTAAGAACTGGACCTACAAGGGAACCGTTACGTATGTTGCCCAGCTACCCCTCATCCTCCAAGCCACCTCTGACAGCTAGACAACAGTATCGACTCGGAGATCACCAAGCCCACCAAGGATATCATCGTCAACACTCTCGAACTCAAGCTCTCTCACGCCAAGGTCTCTATTGACTCTAAGTCTTTTGAATCTACAAGCTTCAACTATGACGCCAAGGCTCAACGCTCTACCATCTCCTTCAGCGAGGAGCTCCCTGTCGCTTCCAAGGCTTCCCTAGTTATCGAATTCGAGGGTATCATCAACAATGAGATGGCTGGTTTCTACCGCAGCAAGTACAAGCCTGCCGAGACCCCCTCTGCTTCAGTCCCCAGTGATGGCGAATGGCACTACATGTTCAGCACCCAGTTCGAGGCTTGTGATGCCCGCCGAGCTTTCCCCTGCTTCGACGAGCCCAACCTCAAGGCCACTTTCGACTTCGACATTGAGATTCCTTCCGATCAGGTTGCTCTGAGTAACATGCCTGTCAAGGAGACCCGACCTTCCAAGGATGGCTGGAACATTGTATCTTTCGAGACCTCTCCCGTCATGAGCACTTACCTTCTGGCGTGGGCTGTTGGTGACTTTGAGTACATCGAGGCTTTCACCGACCGCAAGTACAACGGCAAGCAGATTCCTGTCCGTGTCTACACCACCCGTGGTCTCAAGGAGCAGGGTCAGTGGGCTCTCCAGCACGCTCCCAAGATCATTGACTTCTTCTCTGAGATCTTCGACATTGACTACCCTCTGCCCAAGTCTGATTTGATCGCTGTTCATGAGTTCACCCATGGTGCCATGGAGAACTGGGGTCTTGTTACCTACCGTACTACCCAGGTTCTCTACGATGAGAAGACCTCTGATCCTCGTTTCAAGAACGCTGTTGCCTACGTTGTCGCTCACGAGCTGGCTCACCAGTGGTTTGGCAACCTCGTCACTATGGACTGGTGGGATGAGCTCTGGCTCAACGAGGGTTTCGCCACCTGGGTCGGTTGGCACGCCGTTGACCACCTGCACCCCGACTGGCAGGTTTGGGCTCAGTTCGTCAACGAGGGTATGGAGGCTGCTTTCCGTCTGGATGGTATCCGTGCTAGTCACCCTATCCACGTTCCTGTCCGTGATGCTCTCGATGTCAACCAGATTTTCGACTCTATCAGCTACCTCAAGGGTTGCTCCGCCATCCGCATGCTTGCCAACCATCTCGGTGTTGAAACTTTCCTCAAGGGTGTCTCTAACTACCTGAAGTCTCACGCCTACGGAAACGCCAAGACCACTGCTCTGTGGGACGCTCTTGCTGAGGCTTCAGGCAAGAACGTGACTGAGCTCATGAACCCTTGGATCTCCAAGATTGGTCACCCCGTTCTCACCATTGCTGAGGAACCTGGCCAAATCTCCGTTAAGCAGTCTCGATTCCTGTCTACTGGTGATGTCACGGCCGAGGACGACACCACCACCTGGTGGGTTCCTCTGGGTCTTGAGGGCAAGAAGGACCAGGCTGGCATCGCTTCTCTGTCTCTGACCACCAAGGAGGATACCATCCGCGACATCAACGACGACTTCTACAAGCTTAATAGCGGTGCTACTGGTTTCTACCGTGTCAACTACCCCCCTGAGCGTCTCGCCAAGTTGGCCACTCAACTCGACAAGCTCAGCACTGAGGACAAGATTTCTATCATCGGTTCTACTGCCGATCTTGCCTTTGCTGGTAACGGTACCACCCCTGCTTTGTTGACCTTCCTCGAGGGCTTCGGCAAGGAGACCCACACTCTGGTCTGGCGCCAGGTTCTCGACTCCATTGGTGGTGTCAAGTCTGTCTTCGGAGAGGATGAGTCCATCAAGAAGGCCCTGGACAACTTCACCCTGAAGCTCATTGACCAGAAGGTCGAGGAGGTTGGCTGGGAGTTCCACGAGGGTGAGGACTACCTTACCGGTATGCTGCGAAAGGAGATTATCGGTGTTGCTGTTGCCTGCGGACACCCTGCGTAAGTTTTGTTACCCTGATACCAATGACTTTGCTAACATATATAGTACCACCGAGGAGGCCCTGAAGCGCTTCAACGCTTGGGTTGAGAACGCCGAGGCTAACCCCATCCCCGCTCCTCTCCGTGTTGCTGTCTGGCGCGCTGCCATCATGAAGGAGCCTGCTCGCACTGTTGAGATCCTCAAGAAGGAGTGGTTCAACACCAAGTCTATCGATGGAAAGCTTCTTTCCCTCAGTGTTCTTGGTACCGTTAAGGATACCGAGCTCCTCACCAAGGAGGTCATTCCCTTCAACTTCAACCAGTCTCCTCCTTCCAACGCTGTTCCCGCCGGAGACATGCACGTCCTGGGTGGATCTGTCGCCAGCAACGTCGTCGGCCGTCCTCTTCAATGGCAGTTCATGAAGGACAACTGGGATGCCGTCATCACCAAGCTCGGTAACCCTGTTGTTGTCGACCGATACATGAAGCTTTCTCTTGGCTCTTTCACTAATGTGTCCGCTGTTGAGGATATTGAGAAATTCATGGCCGACAAGGATACCAGCAGCTTCAACCGTACGCTTGGTACTGTCATGGATAAGATTCGTGGACGTGCTGCGTACCGTGAGCGTGACTCTGAGAAGCTCAAGGAGTGGCTTAACGCTCATGGATATGCTTGACTATGTAAATTATGATGTTGTTAGAGCATGTTTGTAATAAAAGTTAAATACCATTGGCCATGTTTTGACCGCAATTGAGACTGTAAAGTCTACCACATAATAGGCTTGTCTCTATTGACAGTGAATACTTTCAAAACTATACATTAACTTGATAGTAGACATTGGCATCTCATAGGATCAAGTTGTCATAGAGGTCAAAGGTATCTATGCTCGGCTTGCTATGGTGGAAACAATATGCATCGAGGTTGATAATGCACAACCCAATCAGCGTCGATGCTGAACAACGAGTAATGCCAAGCTTTGAGCACTGC
This sequence comes from Fusarium anguioides, assembly GCA_012977745.1. NCBI lineage: Eukaryota > Fungi > Ascomycota > Sordariomycetes > Hypocreales > Nectriaceae > Fusarium > Fusarium anguioides. The sequence goes on from JAALXK010000055.1 coordinate 83,205, forward strand.
ATAGCCTATTCCAACATGACTTGGTTGGACCGGCGGCAACAGCCACCAATCGACAGTACTTTGATTGGCTCCAAAGAGATTCCATTCTTGCCTAGATAGGTAATGAAAAAAATGGTGCGAATTGAACTGTGGAGGGAGTGGCTGTGAAATGTTCATGTACCTGGTGCCCAATTACTCTCTTCTGGTTTTTATAACATCTTCTGGTTCCCTGTTGCTCTTGCTTTTATGATACTACAGAGAATCTTCCACATTCAATATTTGGTTTTCTCTTTCTAATCTTTTACTATAACACTACAACATGGATGCTCTTTCAGCCGATGGGATCATAACTCTCCTCGGCTTACTTGTAGCATGTCTCGGTACCTGGTTCACATTCTTGGCTTTGCGCCGCCGCAATATTACCCCAAACGCCATCTATCGGTTCGGTATTGAAGCTATCGTTACGCAATCTGATTTAGCTCCATTGAGGTACGCCGCTTGCTAACTTTTGAACCTACCATTAATGCCTGACACATATTTACAAAGCCTTGAAGCACTATCGTCTTTTCGTATTACAGCCGAAGATCTGGAAAGCATCTTGCCTCGAGTGCCACCCGCGGTCCACCTCACTGAGGAGACCAGTTGACCAACGTACATGAAGCTTATGATAAACATAACCGCCCTGACCTTGGATTTTAGGAGTAAGCGATCCACGGCGGTACTGTTTTACTTAAGAAGGCCAGCGAGTTCAAAAAGACTTGAAGCAAAGGAATATAGAAGGGAGTTATATTGTGATTCTTTGGGTATGTTGTTGTAGGATTTGACTGGGAATTTGTATGGGACAATTTTTGGTATCAGCTGCTCAGAATTCGGGGTTGTTGTATTAATCGAGGTTTACTTTGCATTTTCAGCATGGATCTTATGAGCTATCAGAATTCCCAAGAGTGCTATGCTCTTCTAGAGATTCATACAAGACTTTGGTTCCTGCTGAATGTGTCCAACCCTTGCAGATGTACTAAGATGGGTGCGCGATGACGATTTATAGGTCGAGGCCGAGAATGGATCTCTTATCTGGTTGATCTAATTGGTCAGCAGGCGAGGTCTGCACTATGGCTGGTAGATTGCAGACTTTACAGTGAGCGGCAACAGCTTATTCTCATAACTAGAGAGAGACGGTGCCTTTGACGTCAGTCAATAAATGACTAATGTGCTCTCATCTTATCTTGAATTGCCTATCTTATCTCGATATTACACGTGCAATGGCATACAACTTGTCATACTGTTACTAAGCATAATATACTTCTGACCTTGTTCCCAATAGTTCTACGGGCTTTTCGAAATCTTGACTTAATGAGAGTGAGCTGACTTCTTGAATAACAACACTTGATGATTTCAGTATCCGCATCATCCAAGGTTATGCATTGGAGGAAAGAAAGGCATTGCAGATGTTTAGATGACACCAAGCTAAGCTTAATTTTGAACCGTTCAGTTGTGGGGCAACACGGGAGACCTGGCGCCCCACTGCTGATGAAATCACATATCGTATGAAATATAATATAGAGCATAATTTTCGATTCTGATTCCAACAAATCCACAGGTTCTACAGAACCTTGATCGGTCTGGTGGTCTAGTGGTATGATTCTCGCTTAGGGAAAACCCTACAGCATAGCTTGCGAGAGGTCCCGGGTTCAATCCCCGGCCAGACCCTTCCTTTTGCTTTTTTGCACATCGACAGACACCAAACTGTTTCTTTTTGGCACTGGTTTCTTTCATGCAATCAGTTATCGCGGCGTTGATGGTTGTTAACTGGCTCTGGAGCTTATACATGTCACTATATACAGGGGACACTGGATACGCACAGTCCTTTTTGAACAAACATTGAATGAATTACACGAGCAAACTAAATTATTCATAACTACCATAACTCATACCTTCAAAATATCCACATGATTCAAAATCCAGTTGTAAGAATCACTCCTAAAGTCATCGTTGAGCATACTATTCTTATCCGCCGTCTGAAACCACATAAGCTTATTAGTCCCCTTCCACTCAGGCCAATTAGCATACTTGGTAACACCCTTATTGGGATCCAAGTTATACAAAAAGTTAAAATAGTATGTTCTGATGCTGCGCATAGCATTGTTGGGCAAAATCCCAAAGAACACTTGCAGTAGATCTGAACCATGCAACGTTCCTAGAACAGGCGTACCGTAGTCGTAACTTGCGAGGTAGGACCATGCTGGGACGTTGGGGTTAACGAGTGTTGCACCTGTGAGAAATACTCGTCGTGTGAGTGTGAAGACGAGATCGCCCAAGATGGCGGCACGGCGCTTGAAGCCGGGGTAGACTTCATTGAGGAGGGCTGTTCGGAAAGGACTGCCGGCACTAATGGCGGTGGGATACGTGTTCACCAGAGCAGTTAATTCCTCCTTGGTAGCCTTTTGGAAGTACAAGTCCTTCAGGTAGTCGACGAGCTTGGCTGTAGTGGTCAAGTTTGGCTGGAATAAGGCAAACAGTGTGCCTTCATCTTCCTGGTCTCCGTTGATCATGGGAACAGCGTGATATCGTCCTGATAGAATGAGGGCATCTGGACTATCAGGGAGAACCGTTCCATCTGGTCGTGGGAGGTAAGAGAGGGCAACTGAGTTATATGACAGCAGTCCTGGAACAGAGTTTGCTGCTTTCAGGAACTTGTCGTAGCTCAACGCACGAAGACAGGCGAGAGTATCAGAAGCTCCAGAGCAACCGCCCGACTCCACAACAGCGTCGTAGACAGCTTGCGCTTTGTCGCTATCCACAGGTTCCGCTGGGACAACACTACCAGAGTTCATGATGGCGCCTCGGAAAAGGGGTTTGCCCTTGTAATCAGCATCACCACCATAGAGAACCATCTGATCAAGCACAGAGATGGCACCCGCGGACTCTCCCCAGATGGTGACCTTTTCAGGATCTCCTCCAAAGGATGCAATGTTATCAGCAACCCACTCAAGTCCCATACGCTGGTCGAGAAGACCCAAGTTGGAACTTCCTTCTTTCTTAAGCTCAGCACCTGGCATGAATCCGAAGCCAGCAACGCGATAGTTGACAGCAACAAAGACGAATGGCTGATCCTGATCAATGGCGGTGCCTAGTAGATTCGCGCCATCATACATAGCGGCTGAACCAAGTTCAAAGCCACCACCAAAGATCCAAAAGAGGACGGGGAGTTTATCGCCTGCCTTTGTACCCGCAGGCCGTTGGACACTTATGGTGAGACAATCCTCCTGTCCTGTGATAGGTGTAAGGAAGGGAATAGCTAGGAAGTCCGAGAGAAAGTTCTGGATAACATCTTGACCTCCGGTTGAGATGAACATTTGAGGACATGATGGGCCAGTGGGCCCTGAAGCGTCAAAGTTGCTCAGAGGTTTGGAGAGCTTCTTTGGGGGCTTGAGACGTAAAGAACCTGTTGGCGGATCTGCGAAAGGGATTCCTTTGAAGGACTCGGCTTTGCCAGAACTTGATCCAATGACTGTACCAGAGGGAACAGCAACAGTGACTTTAGCTGCTCGTTCCTCGATAGCTGGTGAAACAGGCTCAACAGGTTTGGGTTCCGGAATTGCATCCGGAGCAGGAAACGCAGCTGGGACAGCGGCCGCAGCCGTGATAAGACCGAAGCCAAAGATGAGACTTGTAAACCTCATGGCGAAGTGAGGACTAAGTCTCAAGTGTAGGAAGTTGAACAAAGACTGAATAAAACCACAACTCAGAACCGTTGATATGAGTATAAGTCCTGACTCAGAATCAACTGACTGACTGAAGACGTTTTCCCGCTGTCTCAGTTGAATTGCTGATCTTTTTTCAAGAGGGAAATGAGCTCAATTTGAACTTCTTGGCTCTCTCCCTCCAGCACTTGATCCCCCCTCCTCCCGCTTTGACATTCTCAACGAGAAATATTGAGTTCCTCAACCCTGTTCGACGTCGACTTTACATCACAAGAATCCCAGCAGTTTCTCTACTAGAAAGGGAAACCATGGCCGTGTCTACTTGAGGCCATCGCAAACTACCTAAAGTCAACCCCAAAGAAGAACCCAGCACCGAAAGACTCTTTGGTTGTAGCCCCGCTTCCCCGTGGGGAAATCAGCTGTCAAAGTAAAGATGTTCTTGTTATTTACATGCTTTGGTAGTTAAAAGGCCGAGGTTAGAGTAGTTTGTGTGCCTTTTTAGAAGAAAGGTCCGGTGTGATAGGGCACGTGGTGGGTGGGTGATCGACGATCAGCTGGATAGGTTTGTTTATAGTGGTTTGATATGGTTGGTGGATAGATGATGGAATGGTGGTCTCGGAGGAGGTTACATAGTTGAATGGTGGCTCACAGACTCTCTCACAGACTTTAGGTCAGGCACTTCAGTCTTCCCGTCCGTTGAAGAAGGTTTGTTTATACCCTTGATCCTGGTCCCGGTCTGTATCTGCCATCCCATTCTTCACTCGGACCCCGGGGATCAGCAAGACTCCGGGAGAATCACAATGAAGAATGCGGGGAGAAAATGTCGGTCTGCAACTAAAATTAATTAACTAATTAATTAATACGAGTATTCTAATATTCCATGCGGCATTTAAAATATTCTTTTGTTCTAATGCCCGGCACTGACAAGTTTAGTTTACCCCGCGAATACATGCAATATACCCTGTCTTATTTATACACATGTCATCCTACATCCCAACCCCAGCTTTTCCCAACTGCCATTGAAACAAATTAAGCGGTAGAAACAGCCGGATAAAATGATAAATCAGGAAATTCAGCCTTATAAAAAGACCAGATAGTGATCAAAACAACAGTATCACAGTCTTGAGTTCAGAAAAGTCAATTAGATCACAAAACATATAGTAGAGTCGTCAGTCTGACTTATTTCACAACCACTCTCCGCTCTTCCGATGTTCAAAAGAGGCAACTTTCACGATGCTATACCTAAATTGCACTAGATGTAGCGTTTATCCAGGTGCAAGCAGCCCTCAAGGTCAAAGAACCTTACTCCGCGCGTAAGCAACATATGAGATGGTGTAGTCAAGCAGCATCCCGAGGTTCGGACTGCATCCGTTTGAGTTGATTAGTGAAATGAATAGACATGTGTTTTTCTGAAGAAACTAGTGACCATTAAAGTCTGACTTGGTTGAAGAAGTTATATTGAGTCTGTTAATGGTTGAATAGTCTCCGTGTCGGATGCATAAACCCGACTGTACGACATCGAATGATCATATACCATAACTTTAGGATGCTCATTACGTATGAGCTTCCTAAAGCATCCTAAGTTAGAACAAGTCTTACCTAAAGTGCCAAAGGAAGGTCTGCATCACGGCATCAATGTTTGAGTCTCGAGCAGTATGTTCATAAATTCGTAGCTAAAAAGCTCTATCTAACAAGGGATAATTACATTCCAAGAACCTTTCTCTCGCTCCGTGTGTCAAAAACACCTAATGCTCCCGTTCATAAACTAGTAACCTTGCACCGTTGCCAATGCTATGCTATGCCTGCCCGTGAGGCAGATAGAGTCTTCATGCAATCCCAAAGACAGCCCAGCCCCAGCCCAGCCCAGCCCAGCCAATGTCTAGTCAAGTCAAGTCAAGTGTACCGTATGCGTTACGTTGCGTCCTGTTGTCCTCAAAATTAACCTTGGGTATATCCCTCCAATGCCCAGCTCATATCATACACTGCATGTAGCCTTGCTTCAATTCACTACGCCCACAGGTGCGCCCTCGTTGAGACATCGTTTCTTGGAAACGATCGCTGGCTCCTCCTCAGACTCTTCCTCGAAGCTGCTCACAACTTCAGAGAGAACATCTCGCTTTCGCTTCTCGCCACCCTGTTTCTCGGGGTCTTTCTCCCATGTCTCTATCTCATCTGGGTTGAAAACACCGACAACATCCTGGCCCAAAGCCTTACCAAGTCTTTCTCGGAGACCCAAAATAGGCCAAATAGGAACTCGTGTGTACTCGATCTTGAGTCCAGTAATAGCAGCATCGTCATCGTCGAGAGGCGCCTTGAATGGATCGTGGAACTTTTGCAAAAACTCCTTTGTAATATACCCAGTATAGACGATAAACTCCGATGTCTCGATGTCGTGTGTAAGGATTCTCAGCTTGAGATCGTGGAAGTTGGGGCATGGTGGAAGGCCTTGCTCTGGTGAAATTCGCACGTCGCGTCTGCCAGTAATAGGTGGGGCAGGGTAGAAGTGCTTCTGCGCCATTCCAAGAAAAATGCCGACAAAGTGCGCATCGTGATCGGAGTTTGAAGGTACCAGCATACGAGCTCTTGATTGCTGGAGGCGAAATACAGGCTCGTTCCATGATCGCATCGGGCCAGGCGCGACGCGAAAAAGGTTGTTTCGGACTGAGGCCAGCTGCGTCTTACCGATGTAACAGATCATGGGTAGATTAGCGGGGCTCTGATTAGGAGAAGATTGCGTCGAGACGTTGAATGAAGCCGCCGGTAGCGTTGAGACTGATTTGAATGAAGAGTATGATGTCTTTGCGTCTTCAGTAGGGAAGTTCCACAAGAGCTGTGCGCGAACAGCATCACGATAAACGCGACCGCCAAAGTATAGGTGTAGCTCGGGTAGGTAGTGAGGCTTGCTGAAAGGTGTAGGCCAAAGCGTCATGAGGACTGTCTTAACAGCATTGGAGGAGAGGATAGGGTGCATCGGATCGGGTAGAAGAATCTGGGTGAGCGCGTTGCTGAGGGTGATGATGGTATTCGATGGGCTGAGATGCCCTCGCGATGGTGGCGTGCCCGGTGAGGCTGTAGGCTGAGGTGCATCACATGGCGGCAGCTCCTCCCATTTCGCGCCGAGTAGTTGACCGTGTAAATCGGTCCAGCAAATGGGTCGCACAAAAAGTGATACGCCAGCGTGTTGCTGGAAGATATCGTAGAGGGAGTTCTTGGCTGGTCGGTAGATGCGATGCGGACGCCTTTTTCGCGGGGTGACCACGGGTGGCGCTTGCGATGTACAAGGCGTTGTGTTTAGTGAGGCAACGTTGCCGTTACCATCACTGTTGCATGTTGATGAAGAGGAAGATTGCGAAGTTGCCATGTCCACCAAACTGCGCAGCTGTCCGATGAAGCTGCCGTTTCCAAAAAGTGAACTGTCGCGAGTAGAGGGTTAGTGCTTGATCTGAGATGGATAGTGTGTGGTTGTAGGAAAGTCGTTGATGTAAGAGAGAAAAAAAAGAAAAAGAGTGGCGCAAACTTACTCAAATGCAAGCATTCGACGATTGATAGTTTTTGACTGTTGTCCTCTCTTTGATGACTCTTATTGTGAGAGTTTGGTTGCCTGAATGTTTCCCTTGTTTGTTGGTTGATGTATGAGCTTGACTTTGCGACGCGCCCTTGATGATTCCCTGTTTATCTCCAGTCTTCCAGTGACAAGCTCTCGCTAGCGGCTGGCACGAGCGTCGACCGCCCTTGTCAAAGATTGACGAAAAAAGTAAAAAAAGGGGTTTTTAAGGCAAAAGATTGACATCCAATAGGAAATCAGCCAGATCCAAGAAGGCCAAACTTGTTCTCCAAAATGAGGAAAAAGTAGGTGAGGGAGGGAAGAGAAGAGAAGAGAAAAAAAAGTCGAGTCGGTGACACTGAATCACACTTTAGGGCGGGCGAACGTGCATGAGTGAGAGTGAGTCTTTGTTATTATTAGGCTGTACTGTGGATACTTGGACAAGTATGCACCAGGGAAGAATCTGCACGCGGGAACAAGGAAAAAGCGCGTCACCGCCGTGATTGACTCGATCAAATCGGCGCGAATGAGTAACGACTTCACGTGAGATGACTGAGATTGATCTAGGCAGCAGAGAAGGTGGCGGTAGCTTGGTGCTGCGCCACATAAATGAGTATCTCTGCCTGGCATCACAAGGCATCAACTCTTGTACTGCCAGCCTTGCAATGCTTTGCCCCACACCAATCGAGTGAGCTTCATGAGCTTGGTGCAGCCCCGCCGGTGACGAAGCGCAACTAACGAACGTACAGCATCAGCTCCTAACTTAACTAAACTTGCGCCGATTCGTCTGTTTTCTCCCAAACAGCTCTGATATACTAGAATTGGTTTGCTAGAAACAATTCAAGATGCCGGTATGTCTTTACTCTCAAATCCTTCCACAATCAACTATCCAAACACTCTCACCATCACTCCTATTGCATCACTCCGCCTCTACATCCATCTCACGAGAGCATCCAAACTAACACTACTTCTCTAGGCATACAACTCCGTCTTTAACTCGGACCCCAACGTCCCCCGCATAATCGGCAATTTCCCTCTTCTTCCTCTCCGAACCAAGACCAGAGGTCCTGCCTACACTCTTCCTGCTTCCTCGCCGCCTCTGCCGGCCAACGAGTCACCCGACCCTGATAGTGACAGCTACGATATCCTCGATGAGGTTCTCGCCCTCTTCCGTGCCAACACATTCTTCCGAAACTTTGAGATCCAAGGCCCTGCCGACCGTCTGCTTGTTTATGGAATCTGGTTCGTCAGCGATTGTCTGACCAAGATCCGTCCTCAGGCTTCTCTGCGTGATGCTCAGAAGGATGTTATGAACTTGGCGCTTGACCTTAACTTTGCTATTCCCGGTGACCCTGGATGGCCTCTTAACCAGGTGTGTATACCAAACTGTCACAAAAGCCGGCTGAAAACAACAAATATGCGATGGATTGCTAACGTTTGATATCAGATGTACGAGCCCCCTAGGGACAGACAAGAAGCCGAGCAGCTCAAGCAATATCTGTCGCAGGTTCGACAAGAGCTTGCTACTCGATTACTCGCCAGGGTATACGATGAGAATGAAGCGAAGCCCAGTAAGTGGTGGTTGAGCTTTACCAAGAGAAAGTTCATGGGCAAGGCTCTGTAAAGTGTTGGTAAGGAGCATTGAGCAGGGTCATTTTTAGAAGACGTCGATGATTCAAGAGTCAAGGAGCTGGCGCCATACAAAATACATCTTTCAGCATTTACTTGATCCGTTGCCTTTTGTCTCATGTTTTCGCTGAGGAGTAAATTGCCAAGGAGGTCCAAAGTAACCTGAAATGAACCCCAAGTATGGGCATATTCTAAGAATAAGCCGTCCTAAACTTAGGATGATATGCCCTAAAGCTTATGATATCTTATGGGGCACTATCCTAATGTCATCCTAATAATTAGGTAAGTCGTTTGTGTTTACGGGGGAAAGTTGGCATGCTTGTCTGTTTCTGCAAACGTGCCCAGAGTTGCTTGTCTTCTCACGATGTCCAAATCAATCATCCTTTAGGCAAGACAATTTCTTTGCTTTTGCTTCAGGTATTGAGTGCCCGTGATCATTATGACTCCGACTAAGCAATCGACGACCCCCTTTTCCCCTATAAATACCCCTCGTTCCCCCCGATGAGACCGAGTTGAAGACCAGTTCCATTTATCCTCCATCAAGATACTTACTCGCAGCTGCCCTGGTGTATTATATAAAAAGCAGAACCCTGCTCGAAAATATCACTACTATATCCACAGAGAACTTCCATCGCACTGCGTGAGAAGAAAAACTCCATCCCTGCCAAACCGTTCCTATATAGTTTTACTAGCTTCCTTTGCAGATCTCTATAATGCCTCTCCGAAAGGTAAGAAAGATGTTGTGCTATGATGAAGAAGCATTGTCTGACACCTACTTGTCTAGTCCAAGGGCTCCTCTGCTGGTAGCAGCCCTCGCAGACGAAGCGTGATTCGATCGCGGAGAGTGTTACGGCCCCCCCCCCCCATCAGGTTAGAGGTCCTGTACCCTATTATTCGCTCTTATACATTACATTATATCTACATAATGTGGCTCCTTTCTTCCGTTTGGAAAGCTCAGATAAGCCATGGAATACGGCGTGGGATGAAGTTCCCGTCAACTATGCCTGGGACCTCTCCCGTCGTTGAGAAACTGGGGAAGTTCGTCAAGTATGTTCTAATCATATCCATAAATCTTTGAATATTCTCACATTTCTTCCTCTTCTCGTCAACCATATTCTAACAATCAGTCCAGGTTATCGATCATAACAGAATACTGGCCAGACACCCACGCCAAATTGAAGATGCTGTAGCAAGAGACCGCATCGATGTCAACGACCTCTATACTGATGATATTGCTCTCTACTTTGATCCAGATAAACAACTCATTGGTTATGGCTTCAATGAAGCCGTCGTCCTCACAGGTGATGCTGCATGCGAAAAAGACCATGCACCATTTCTTAATCATGTCAAAACATGCCGGCTGGCGACACTATCACCGTCAAGAAGGCCCTAAGATTGAGAAAAACGAAGAAATCAAAACGAATATTGTCGTCTGCGGTATGGGTGATGCTGCAAGTTTCTTTCCCGTGAAACCACCAATTCTAAACATCTCTCTCTACACTTTTCGACTTGAGTTTACAGCCTTTGAACGACTGGAAACCAGTACAGGTCGCTCATAGTGACTAGGAAGGAGCCCATTCTCATATTAGGGCTTAGGTAGCTAAAGGGGTGACAGCTCCGGTAAGCTGCGTGTACACAATTTGTCTGTTATATACTAATAGTGCCATATCTAGTCTCAGGATACAAGTTCATACCCGAAGAGATCGAGGGTCTCGTCGTTCCTCTCAACTATATGCGAGAAAACTTGAAGAATGCCAATGATGTGGCATTCTTCGATTGGAAACGCAATGTATACTGGATGGTGCATAGCCAATACTCCTTCACCATCTGCGAGTATAAGCATTGCTCTCCTCAGTAGACGCCTGGAAATAAACTATATATCTTATATCGGACGAGAGGAAGGCGTTGGAGTGATTCAGAGAGACGGATTTAGTATTGCACACTGCGTAAGTGGTATTGTCTTTACTCGGACATGACCAGTCAGCTAATCAAATTTACCTAGGTTGAACAGGAATGCCATATTATATCGAGGTATATCGTCACCTATCGCCAGTCTTCAACTTGAGTGTGTGATTTGCTGTTGCTGTTCCCCTTTGACATAGGAGTACACTACAAGGACGACGATGCAAATTAAGTACCTTTATATACTATACCATCTGCGCATGTATACTAAACGTCACTGGGCATCAGTTCAGTTCTCACAACCTATATATCCTTCTGATTCGAAACTAGGTGAGTAGAAATGATTACCATACCCGATGCCAATCCGCTTGCTGAGTTGACCTTCAACCCAGTGGCCTGAGACCAATCTTCCATGTTATTCTGTCACCACTAGCTGACACACATAAACAGACTGGCGGCCTCGGAAAACACTCCAACAGATCTTTGGACTTTGTAAGGCAGACGCCAAGGCCCGAGGCATCAGTACACCGCTTTGCTGGACAATGCCTTAGAATGGCTGCTCCGACGACCATGCTATTGTCACAAATTCAACCACTTACCATATTCTTGTCTAAAATGCTAGCTCGCATTTGACACGGAGGAAGAAGCATCCCTCTCACTTATATATGTTAAAATTTCCGGCAACTTCCTTCAAGACATATCGATCGCCACGACCTTGACGGTTCAACCGCTTGTGGCCGATACTCAATGCTAGGAGCCAGTATATATATATACGAGCGAGTCGGAAGGGCACAACCAAAAGCCCGCGCTCCGCCGCAATCAGCAAATCGGCGAATTCTGGGGAGACCTATGCAGAAGCTTTTGCAACAAAAGCAAGCAGAAGGATGGGTTGGCCTCGGAGCTTGACCTCAAAAACGAAAACCCCGTATGTATTCTTTATCACCATCTGCATTTTATTCCCAAGTTTACCTTCACCTTATCTTTGCTCCAGCACTTATTTTTCCAATTGCTTTTGTATCTACTGTAAGCTGACAAAACTCGAGCATAAATAGAAATGGCACAGCTATCTGATACTGTTGAGACCATGATCAACTCATAGCATAAGCTCACCAACAATCAGTCACCACTGAGATCAAGACAAGAATCCAAGGTGTCTGCCATGTCGCCTCCATTGAATCTTGGCTCCAAACAAGCCGTTTCTTGGACCAGAGCTTGTTGAAGAATAGGAAACTCCTCCTATGTCCTTTCAGTTTCCACAGACTATGTTCTTTGGATACTAGTCGGCATTGTTTGTGTCGAGACTGTCGTATTGGTGCTGTTTATCAAACACTTGTTCCTTCCATCATCGTTAACGACTATCAACATCATACACTAAATCTACCAGTATATCACGCACTACTATGCCCTCCTCTGCTCTTTGGACAGCCCCTCTTTCTTGTGCACTCGCAGCCATCTTCTATTTCCTCCGCCAAGCCAACGCCGGTGGTATTGTGAGATACACGATAAGATTCACGATATTTTTCTCTTCCGTCTATGCTAGCCCCTAGCAGAACTTCAAGGCAGCTTCGATTCGGTAGAACTGTGTGAGATGCCTGAAGAGTTATTGAAAACAGCTGTGTATTTTTTGAAGGCTTCTTGGTCCCAACACAGACGCACAAACACATAAGGCGGCAATGGGGTGGCATTCAGCTCGAGGTGTTACAAGCCGACCTCTATATGTGTAGTATCACTGTGCGGCGCCAAAAAGAAAGCCACAGTAAGAGGGTAATTAATGCTTCAAGAGTCCTGGCCCAGCTTGTAGAGTATTTGGAGCAACTGGTGGAATACCAGCTTTAACTCCAACATTCTATTCGAAGTACTTCTCAATCCTTTTGAGCACTTGAATATAACTCACAGCAGCCTTTGCAACAATGGAAACGAAAGAAGATACACTTACGATACATGAAGAGTGCGGACGAGTTGGGTCTAAAGATATTTTGGCCTTGATCTACCTCGACGGATGCATCACGTGGTAACTATCGTGGAGTGGCTCATTTCTGCCATCAATTGCATGTCTCCCCCTATAATCCCCATTCATAAAAGCATTTGACGGCCTGACCCCGGACAAGGGGCTCATGATATCTACAATAGACAATGCACAAGGCGATGAGGCTACCGTTGTCATCTATGACATAGTGACAACCTCTTCCCCAGAATTTGTGGCAGAACAATTCCGCAATACATTGTCGACGACTAGAGGACATCAACACCTTCCAAGTTTCAGTCTCCGGCTTTACATTACAACTTTGACCTTGATGTACCTGTTTCCACTATTGTCAAAGATCTTTTATCTCAGAAACACAAGCAATCGAAATTCATCCTTGGTTCTGTCAGACAGCTTGACCTCTGTTCCCTCCAACGGAAGCAGTGTGTATATCTTCCATCGATATGCTTTCCTCTCCCTTTATATATAGAGTGCGTCGACCAAAATCAGCCACGCTTCAACTTCCAAACAAACAGAAGAAACGGGATAAGAAAGAAAAGTGTCAACTAACGCTTTTGGCTAAGTTCCACCAACATCTGTTCATCTTTCACTACTTGGGGAGATCTTCACAGAACCCTGCTCTGGAACATGCGTCTGCAACGACCGCAGCCAGCTCATGCAGCGGGAGCGGTTTAATGGAATTGGTGCCACGGTTGGGGAACTACAGGCTTCCCCAAAAGAATGATAATGTTGACTTTTGGTCGTCAGATGGACCAGCACCGGTCTATCCATGAGCTTCTGGAAGCATTTCGCGATGCGATCAAGGGCAATGGATTCCTCTGCTTCAATAGCAAAGTCACACGCAACAACTTGAGAATGTTCGTCGCCCCAGACTGCCTGGTTAAGAGACCGACTCAGAGGGTAAGGTCATTGTTGTTGCCGGGGAACTTTACTGTCGAATGGAAGTCGATGACGAAGAACTATGCTTCCAGGTATTTTATTTCCTATCCTCAACATGACCTGAATTGATTTTTTTCTCTTTAGAATACCCAGTTCAAAGACACCCAAGGCCTGCGTAAACATATTCGATAACATGATATATACGACTGAAGGTGGTAGTACTCGACTGTTGAATGGCAAGCGACGACGGAACCCTAAAAAAGCTAATAGAAGAGCCTATGCCAGGACCCCCAGCTAAATAGCAGAGGGTAGAGTCCGAAAAGTACGAAGACCAAAACCAAGGTTCAAGAGGAAAAGAAACACCAGAGAGCATGCACTGACACTGACTGATCCTGAGTCTGGGTTCTCAGCTCTCCTGGGACTGGACCGTTGCGAAGACTTTTGGAATGACAAATGCGGCGAGGTCATATCATTTCAAAGTATTACGTCGACAATCAGGCTCAACACGAGCAACCGTCGCAAGGATATGGATATATCTATATATATATATCCGACCAACACTACTTCACTCCTGCGGCTGAAACGCCACAGCCACTACTGCCATTTCAAGGCTGGCCTTAATATGCTGGTCAAGGAAGACAACTTCTATGATCTTCGCGACCGTATCTGGGACACCCCTCAGCTCAAAAAGGAGACCAGAGAGAAGATGGTTGATATTGATATAGATAAGGGTATATATACTAACTGGGAGGCTGCTGCTAAGAATATTGTACAGTGCTTCCATAATGGGAAGATGTGGCACATCCTTTGTGGCAATATAGGCCTCAGACTCCTCGCAGTCATCCCCGGCGGAGCGCGCCTAAATGGTAGTTTCCGCATACATAAGGGTGCATATGCCGAACTTACCAAGCGCAAGAATTCGGCAAGACTTAAAGCCTTCTAAGATCAACTCAGGTAATCTGATAATGATGAAGTAGTTTGCTATACAGTAGCCCTGTTTACAGCGGGAGAATGGTGATTTGAGCACGGGCAAGATGGCTGAGCAGACCGAGGAATTGCTGACACCAGTGGACACCTAACCTTGGTTATTAGGAAACCCGGTTGTTTGGTAATGTAGCTGGGAGTTGACGGATTGTGAGTCCTTGTAAAAACGCTCTATTGCTATTAGGTCAGGAGTTTGGCGCAGGATCCCCGCGAAGGTTTGGCTCTTGCTTTGTATTGGCTCATGGTCGCCTTCGTTACGGTTGAGAAAGCTAATCGCTCCCATTTCGGCCTTGTCGGCGCCAAGAAGCAATCTGCAAACAGCATCCCTCTGACTTCTCATGAGGAAATCCCCGAGCCAGAGGGGAGTAATGATGTCCCCGTGGCTCCTCACGTGGGCTTCTTAGAAGCCGTGAATCGGAACTCAGAAACAAGGTCGCTGAAGCACCATAGCTGGAGCCACATCCAGGCCCCTGTTCTGGTTGTGATACATGACTGTCAAGACTAAGTCCAACCAAAGCTCTAACCCCAAAGTTCACATCCTCTCCTCCTTTACCTTCTTTGGCGAATGTTTGGAAAGAGTCATGCCTTGAGCTGAGAGAGATCTAAAGCGGATAACACTATGTGGACGTTGACGCGCTTGTACAGATCGACTCTTTCGCTTGAGACCGATCGTATCTATCGCCGGGTCCTTAAGGATTATGCCCCTGAGCGTGGCCACGGTGCTGGGAATGATGAATACGTTATATTCCATACTCTCAACTCTAACGTACTGGCCTCGGATGGTACTCTCTACAACAATGTTGCTGAATTTTGTCTCTGAGAGCGCCAAAAGACTTCTCATCTGACCGAGACTGCACATCATCACATCGCAGGACGCTTAATATATATATTGATCAGAGGTCCTTTTTAAGTGACAGTGAAAGCCCTGTCACATGGCTTTCACTTTGGTCAGCCTTTCAACGGGTAGATGAACCAACAGCAAATGATGGCCGCCACACAACAACGCAACAGCCGGGTTAAGGACCACAGGGTAAACATCAGCAATGGCAGCTATAGTAGACATTAGAACTCGTATCACGTGCTGGAGATCTTTTAAGAGTGCTCTTAAATATATTCAGTTTAAATACAATAATTATTTTTTTAATTAGACATTGATTTCATGTAGTATCCTCGTTCCACGGCAGCCCAGCGATCCTTTATCACCGTGCAACAATTATTTGAGGGTGACATGTACTGAATTCCGTATTCTAACTACTAACCCACTTTCTAGTGCTTTTGAGGTAAGTAGAGCCTGTGTAAATCTTAGATGAAGTCTTGTCGTAAGTTTAGGTAACAGACTCTCTTATTACATTTGAGGTTTTGTCTATGTAGCCACCACATTCGATGGCTGGCTAGAAGTTCCTTACGAATGAGTGTGTAACAGAAGATGACAATTCCTTGTGATGAAGAGAAAGAGCACGGTTGATTGTTTACTTCCTGTTTCCTCCGATTGTACATTGATTTCTCCTCCTGCCCAGAAACATCACCTTTTGAGGGGGCAAGTATGGCCCTGCTTGGTCTGAGGTTATATCTAGGTAGCCAGCAATCCCAGGACTTTCTCTCTTCATCATCATCAGCATCATCATCAACTCCATCAACTACTTTTCACATTACTTACGCACTAAGGTTCTTCTTCATCACTTCTGTACGATGTCATCCTCTACTGCGGAGGACACTGGACAAAACGACCAGCCCGAACGAAAACCTTGCCCTGAAGATATCAATGCACTTTTTCAAGAGCAGCAGGAGAACGGAGAACTAGCCCCCAACAGTCTTCAAAAGAAAAGCGATGGGACCCTCATTGTGGATTATCCGAAATGCTACTACGTCCCCCCTTTTCATCTAGCAGCTAAAAAGACCGGCCGTGGACCCGAATCTCTCCTGGAAGGAGTCCTGTTCAAATTCAAATCTCCCGGATCCCTAGTCCGATTTACCGGACACATCATGGATCACTTCTCCAAGTACAAGAGTGCAACGCAGTTGCATGTTCAAATTCAACTTTGCATCTTCCATGACAGCGATTTCGCCAAGGCATCAGAACTGATACCATATGAGTCGATTCATCGTCCCCATGGCAAACAGCAAGGTGCACACGGATATTGGAAGGAGTGGATGGCCGCTTTTGAAGACCTTCAGATGCTTTCTCATCTTCAATTTCAAGTCGAATTGCACTTAGTCAACGCTTATCGCGACTTTCGGGTGATTCGTTCCCACTCAGGAGCGCTACGAGCTACAAACGTCAATCTGGAGATTACATTTGCAGAAAACTGCTTTTTCCGGGCCTGCTAGCAACAGTTCCATATGGCCTTATTCAGGAACGCGATTACCGGTGAAGAATTGCACCCAGTATGGAAGAGGGAAAGGCAACAGATCATAGCCAACCCCTTGGAGAAGAGATTATACAGAGAGTGCGGGTCAGTTAGAGACTGGCTTACGGATGTGAGCGAGCGAGTTAATTAGGGGCACACCTCAATAAAAGTCATCATAGTATTACCAAAAACAAACCTGCTGCCACAAATCAGTGACATGTTTGACTGTTGATAAAACTCGCCAGGGTTGAGGTAACTCTTGTGATGTGATTATAGAAAGTCTTTCCCATTTCTGTCGCTCTTCTGTCCTTTGGCCAGATTTGTAAAGTGCGTGGATTATTCACCCCCTTGGGCGGTTGCTTTTATAGTCGCGCTATGAAACTAGTCTTTGATCCAAGATCTCTCATGACTCATGTTTCTAACTTTCTTCTCTTGAACTTGCCCCTGGCTTCAATCTTACCCTCCACAGGCACCGCCCTCCAAGCCGTGAACAAGAATCCATCCGCGCCTCCTCGGCCCATCATAAAAGGATGTGTCCTGCCAGGAAGAACCTGCCATCGTCGTGCCCTGCTGCTCTGGATAGTTACACCAAGTAGAAGTGTAGGATTGACGGGGAACTCTTCGCTGCCCTCCCATCGCTCAAGCTCTTCGGCTGTCTTGCTCTCTACCTCTGGTGGAGGGGAAGATACCCACGCGGCTCGGCGTGCTACACTGAAGCAGTCGGCGAGTTGTGTTAGGGGCTCAATGGTGGGAGAGTAGATGGCGATAGGTGCGCCACCTGCTAAGAGGGGAACAGTGCTGCGGATGATAGAGATGGGATCCATGGTGCTTGCAACTGCAAGACCGGAGAAACCTCCGGCGCGCGTTGTGTCGACAACATGTCGAATACGAGCCCATCTTCTTCTCTTGCGGTGGTAGTTTCCTCGGCGGTTCGTCTTCCAAGTGGCGATTTCTTCGGGGGTAGCCTCAGGAGGCTTGTTGTTATAGGCGTCATCGTCCTCGGGGGCAAGAAGCTGAAGCCATGAAATATCCATGAGGTTGGTGTCGAGGGGGTGATAAGGAGGGGTAGGGTTGGCGTTTGCGGCGTCGTAGTTGAAGTATCGTAGAAGAGCGAGGTTGGGCTGGGTCTGGCCGTGGATCAGAGTGAGGGTGTTCTTGTTAACGTAGGGGACGTTGAAATCGCTTCGTTTATTGTGTCGTTTCTTCTCTTGCTTGGTTGTAGCTTCTGATGTCGTTTGGGGTTGATCTTGGTCCATTTCGTCTGTAGGAGCGGTGCTAGGCTCTGGAACAGCTGGTTCTGCGGTATCTTCCGTCTCCTCTTCCTCGGGCTTGGGATGCAGGATGTCCATTCTCTCAGCCAAAGAGGCAACGAGCAAGCCACCAGTATCATCAACAACCAGCCACCTTCCACCCTGTGATGCGCCAGCATCTTCAGTAGGGACTCCTCCGAAATGAACATCTGCCCAACATCCTACGAGCGCCATCATCTCCTGTCTCATCTCAAGAATCTTTGAAGCATCGCGATCTTCAAGCAGCCATTGTGCCAGCATCGGTACATCGAGAGGTAACACAGTAAATCGTCGAATATACTTTTTCGTCTTGAGGAGCTTATACTTGGCCAGAGAGTACGCCGTCTTCTGGTCAAGTGCCGTATGCGAAAGTAGAAGCTTAGCGATCAGCTCTTTGCCAGCCGATGCGCCCTTGCGCTTGAGCTCCTCAATCTCCTCCGGCTTAAGCGTCTGTCGTGCCGAGTCGTCGATAATCTCTCGATTCGATCGAATGAGAACCTTTCCACTCTCATCAACAAGGGTAAGTTCCTCTCCCTCTGCAGCAGCGACAACATCGTCTCCCTCGGCTGGTTCTGTCGCTTCGGCGCTGGTGTCGGCCAAATCGTCGGCATTGAGTTCCTTAGCTGGGACTACACGCAGGCGCGCAAATGTCTCGTCTTCGCGCTTATCTTGGACTTCGTATGTGAAGTGGTACGGACGGTTGATGATAAGATTTGTTGGGAATGAGCCATACTTGCCCAGCGAAATAGTACTGTCGCAAGTTAGTCGTAGCGCAGAGTGAAAATTCAGAGAGGTTCTTACGTATTAGGTAGGACTTGTAAGATACGATATGTTTCATTGGGAAGCCTTAGGGCTACCCATGAATTGGGCTGTACAGTCTCTTTGTCCATTTTGTATGCGTTGGTGCAAATATGATTTGCGACTTTCTTTGGAAAAGAGAAAAAACTAAGGTCAGCCACTCTCACCTCGGTGAGCCCCGCCACGGCCCCCACACTCCGATCTTCACCGAGTTCCTCACCTGGACAGACTGTAAGTTGAAACTTAAGATACTGGGATTGGAAAGACTTAAAGTTATAAAATTAAGTTACATGGCCAATTTTAAATACACGAAAGCTTTTTCACCAACATAATTTATCTAGAAAGTCTTCACGAGCGATAGTGGACAAATTCAGGTGTCTAATGACATCTCATGATCTGAAGTATCTTCAAAGCGACAACATTTGACCTGCTTTCTAATGTCAAAGTAAAACCAGCTCTAGGTTCCAAAATTCAACCAAACTTTGTCATATCCTGCCATCTTATTTACTCGCTTCTGCACTAAAATCGAAATGTGACGGTCATACCAATTCTTTATGCGTTTTGTTCTTTGGGAATGTCCTTATTCTCGGACTCGGAGCGTCGGCCAAAAAGACGACCCAAAAAGTCGCAGGTGGCATCCCAAGCATAGAGGGTCATGCTCATTGTTCCAAACATGAACATAGGGACGAGAGTGTAGGTCGCAAGATAAACACATCCACCAGAACGCTTGACAACATTGTACAGTTCATTGCGCATGATGTTCTCAGCGCCCTGCTCCCACTTCCAAGGGCCGATCATTCGGAACTTGGGGTTGAAGTTGGATCCCATTGCCCAAGTATAGAAGACCTTCCACCCCTTGTTCATAACATACAGAGCTCGCGGTGCAGAACCGATGTCAAGAGCAAGCTGGTAGGCATAGCTTTCGTGATCGACGGCACGCTTGGTCTCGAAAAAGTTGTAGTTGCCGCGTGGGTGAAGCTGATAGTCGAGGTCATATGACTCAAGGGCGTTGGGATCTCGATCTTTAGGGACTTGGTTGGGATAGAAATGTTGGAGAAGATGGAGAATCCACAGCTGGGCCTGGAGTTCAGCGAGAGGAGGAATAGCACCGATTGAAGGGCGAACGAATCCGATGTATCCCAGGGTGACATCTCCTTCTTTGTAGATGCCTCGAATGTTGGTTTGGGCGACGTTAGGGTAGTCCTTATCCAAGAAAGCAAAATTGCGGGTGTATCCAGTTGCAAAGACCACCACGTCGGCCTTGAGCTGCTCCTTGGGAAGGATGCAATTGTCCGGGAGGTTCTTGTTGAACTGCATGAGGCCATCTTGATCGATCTTCTCAGGCCAAGTCATCACATCGATCTTCTTGCCTTTGGTATCCTTGATCTCGACGTTCATGAAGAAGGAGCGGATACGGTTGGCTCGAGACTCGGATCGTTTTCCAGCACTCATGTATGGGAGTGCCTTGTCAGATTTGGTGAGGAGGATGGAGTCCATATACTTTCGCTCTGAACTCATCTGGCCAACCCACTGATCGGGGCCCTCTTCAGTACCTGAGATAAACGTGTGCATATTCTTGATCCAGCGGTCATAGTAGATCCAAAGGAGTTGGCTCTTCTGGAGCTTGGGGTGGACATAGGCAGTGTCGAACAGGCTGGCGACTGAGGTGTCGACGGGTTTGTTCAGGGTAGTGGATGCGTTCCCACGGCCCATGACTTGGGGGATAGGGATGACCTTGGGTCCACAGAAGAAGCCATCGCGATGGCAAAGGGTCACAGTCTTGGCCTTCGAAGTGACTGCAAGATAGGCAAGATCCATGGCGGTTTCACCAGCGCCCATGATGTACACATTGGTGTTCTCGCCAAACTGTTCTCGAGACTTGACAAGAGATGAGTGGATGACCTTGTCGACCTTTTCGATACCTTCGATATGGGGAATAGCCGGGTTGACGTTGATTCCGCTGCAGACAGCAACGGCATCGCATTCCCAGGTGAAAGTTTTACGTCCGTGGCGCAAAGTGATCACATGGCCTCCGACATCCTCCTCTACGCGGCGGACAGAATCAACCTTGGTGTTGCACTCAATCATGGACCAAAGGTTGAAGTTGGTGGCATAATCCCTGAGGTACTGGACATAAACCTCGGGTGTAACGAAATCAGGGACATCGTCTGGGAGTCGAAAGTCAGAGAAAGCAGTCAGATACTTTGACGACACAAGCTCGGCATCTTCATAGGTGCGATAGGAAAAGGTCCCGCCAATGCCGGCTTCAGCTTCGAAGAGGCGGACCTCGATAGGAGGGATGGGGAAGTACTCGTGGGCATGAGAGAGGAACCGGAGAGTTGCCAGACCAGCTGGACCTCCGCCAATGATGGCCACTTTCATGGTGTCTTCGTTAGGTCGTAGGTTGTGATGATCGCGAAGATCCCAAAAAGAAGTAGTGTTCATAGGAGGCAAAATGTTCATGGCCAAAATTGAGGTGATGTTTTGATGAAGGTTTGATTAGTTTGAAGGGAAAACAAATTGAAAAAAAGATAGAAGAGTGAGGCATGCAGTAGGATTATAAATGGGTGACATTTGCGACTGTAGAATAGATGCTGGCACTGTCAGTTGGACAGCTGACGAACACTGCTGCAGTTCCTAATAGCAGAGTGAATACCACGAGTTCATAGCCAATAGGCTTCCATTTGAACATGTCACTGTTTTATTCAACTCATACCTGAGTATGTTAGTATGTTAGATGTCAAGTGTTAATAAAATCCTACTGCCCAAATATGAGGGTATCGTGAGTTTCGCGTGACAGCCAGATTTTCAACGGCCTGAGTTGTTATCTAAACAGCCAAAGACCCACCATAAACTTCAATCTTCTAGTACTGTTTGATTGCTCACAGTCTGACTTTTATGTTCCACAATTTGGGTGTTCATGTTATTTGCGCAATTGTTTTGAGCACCCCTTTCTACCTGTTCACAACATGCTTTATGTCAATGTTCTCTACCAATATCAGCTAATAAACTGAGCCTTGTTCGCAAGTACAATTAGAATCAATGCTTTGGTCCCTGACTCGTGTCAGTTTGTAACGTCTGAATGTCAAAGCCATTGAGAGTTGTGTATTTTATCAGTAATTGGCCCGGCCATTTTCAAGATCACCTCACGAGTTCAAAGTGAAAATTACCTAATATTTTGTTATCTAAGACGACGACTATAGGACCATCACGGAGATAGCCTTGAGGATCAAGCTCTGTATCGTCAGCCAGAAAGTAAAACCCCATGGGGAAGTCATTGAATCGTCGACTTATTTCCATTGTCTTGATGACCTTAACTCTAACCTTAATTCTATTACAGGCCATTCAATTTCGGATTTTACCGCCCCAACCCAATCAACGACATTCAATTTTATACTGTCGATTATCCCGTTGATGCCCGTTCAATCTAAATTTGGCCTATTGTTGTTTCCCCAACAAAGTTAAGCTTTATGGTGGCCTTAGGAATTAAGGCGAATATGCATCCAATGTCGTCAATGCCTTCTTTCCAAAACATCGCCAACCACCAGCTACCAGGCTTCACTTCCACAAGATACGACACATCTTGAAGTCATCATACGAACCGGACCGATATTGCCTTTCTATGAAGATGTACTATCATCCAATCACACGTATCTACTTGCCATAACATTGCATCTATTTACATTTCGCTTTCACATGCGCTCGGCCATGACATTTGTTTTCTCAAGTGCTATCGGGAATGTTCGCGCCTCTTTCGGAGATATCAGTATCTGCATGGTACATTGGCTCTTCCTCGGAAGGCCAGTGGACATTCTATGTGTTTCTCGTCACATGGAAAGATGAACATTTACCTAGGTCCTTTCAATGTGCCACAAACGCCTTGTACACTTCTGTGGAGCCGAGTTCCCAGGCGAGGCTCTCGTTATCGTGGCAGATACCATACTGGAGGGACTAAGAGCTCTAATAGGGTGAAGACGTCCAAGATTTGAAGTATCTCTCGAGCTCCATCTCTTGGAATGATCAGTTACACTGTTTAAGCTCTCTGAATTGTCGGTTTGATTCATCCGTCAATTACAAAAACTCAAGCTCTTCTTGATCGCAATAAGCTTAAGATACACCACACAGGTAGAGCTATGTTGTTCTACGACACTACACTCACGTTGCCTAGATTTGAGTTCGAATCTGAGCATCATGGATGTCAGGAGAACCTCTTTTCAACACGATACCCTCCTCCACCTAAAGCTTGGTCAATGTTACCCCGAAGCCTCAAAACTTTGAGTGCCACCATGGAGCATCATCAGCTTGCCTCCAACCTCGTTACTCCATGTTCAACTGTGACAATGAGGGGGGTCCTATCCGAGGACATCAAGTACAAAAGAGCCAAGGAACCTCGAGAGATCTATCTTTTCAAACCGATCAAGTTCGCATCTCATTCGTTACCCTCTCATTTCTGCACTCTAGTTGAAGGCAGTGATGAGAACGTCCCTCTTTTACGCCCTTAACGGGGCACTCGGGGCTGTGGCCCACGAGTCACTTGCCTACTTTAAAATCGACTCCGGTAAAGATGGCCACCATAACCATCTTGATGGATGCGGAAAGAATGGCAAGCACAAGTGGGTTCCAGACCCAGCGACATTTGTCTTTCCCCAGAACAACTACAAACCCGGCCATTCTTGGGATCTCTGCGTCGACACTCCTCATTGTGCCCCTCACGAGGCCTTGAGCAAGGTCTCCTTTGATTTCAAGGATAACGGCATCATCTTCAACTTCAATCATATCGACCACTACAAGTATGAGGATGTTGTTGTCTACATTGAGCGCGGCAAGCCTCCTACTGAAGACTCCTTCAAGTACAGCAAGTCCAGCGATCACTGCAAGGCCAAGAACGACTACAAGGAGGTCAAGTGCTTGATCCCTTTCTTCTCTCTCACTGATGGTGGATCTTACAACGAGATCTGCCCCATTGAGGATAACGGTGGCTGGAGACTCTACATCAAGATCAAGGCTACCATCGCCCATGGTCACAAGAAGTATTACCTTTACAGCCGTTCTTCCGATATCAACGAGAAGTACTTCACTCTCAGCTACACCTGTGCCGAGTGCAAGGAGTGAGTCAAACAATAAACCAACACTCGATGATAGGCGCTAACATTACTCAGCTACAAGTATGATGATAAGAAGATCGAGTTGATTGAGGCCGTCGAGGAGAAGGAAGAGGACCCAAAGGAGTACAAGAAGAAGAAGGATGAGGATCCCGAGGAGAATGAAGAGGAGGAGAAGAAGTACAAGCGGGAAGAGGAAGATCCCGAGGAGAATGAAGAGAAGTACTGCACACCACAGCCCACCGATTCACAAAATCTAACTTTGTCACAGGCATCACAAGAAGAAGGAGCACCACCATGAGCACCATCACAAGCATCACCACAACCATGGTCACAGGCATCATCATAAGCATGGTCACAGGCACGGTCATCATCATGGTCACCACCATCGTCACGGTCACTACCATCATGAGAACCATCATCATGGTCATCACCACCACCACAAGGATCATGACTACAAGCACCACCATGGTCGCCGCGGTGTTGATGAGAACGGTGGTGGCTATGGTTTCCACCATGACCATCACCGCCATCGCGATCACTGGAGACATCACGACTATTATGATCCCCACCGTCACCATGACTTTGATACCTTCTTGGACGAATTCTTCCGACACCACGGGCATCACTATGATCACCACCACCATGACGGACATCATCATCATGATGGCCACCACGATCATCATCACGGGCATCATCACGGTCACAACCATCATGAGAACCATCATCATCATGAGGATCATCGCCACCATGAGCACCACAAGCATCACGAACATCACGATGGACATCATCATCACGACGGCGTTCATCACCATGACGACGGATTCTACCGCCACCATGATGACGGCTACCATCACCACCACGGTCGTGCCCTTGAAGCCGACTCCGAGCTTGAGAAACGCGGCGATCACCACCACGACGATAAGCACCATCACAAGGACCACAGGCACCGTCACGGACATCATCATGGCCATCATCACCACCATGACCACGACCATCACCACAGACATCGTCATAAGCACTATGAGCATCATCACCACGGTCACCACCACGGTCATCACCACCACCATGGTCATCATCACGGGCATCATGATGATCATCACCATCATCACTATGATCAGCACCACCATGATCCTCATCGCTATCACTACGATGATCATCACCACCACGATAAGCGATCTCTCGGTCAAAGCAAAAACCCAAAGTCTTTTTTATTTAAGGAGTCGGCCGAGAGTTCTCGCACCTCGGTCGACTCTTCAATTGAAGCGAAGGTAGCCAAGTCCAGGTACGACGCTGAAGTTTACAAGAAGCTTTTGGAAGAGGTTGAAAGGAAGGCAGAGCACAAGGCTAAGTACGGACATGGCCATGGGCATGAGAAGAGGTCTCAACATTCTCAGCACTCCTATGGTCAGCAGAAGCATGCCCTTGAACAACACACCAAGTACCTCAAGGCAAAGCTCGAGGAGGCTCTTCAGAAGTACCACGAGGCTCTAACTCAGTACAACAAGCATGAGCATGATTCACATGAGCACAAGCACAAGCACCACCACCACCACCACCACCATGAGCACAAGGAGCACCAGCCCCAGCACTACCACCATGGTCATCATGAGCACAATGGGCACAAGCAAGAACCTCACAAGCATCACTATGATCATCATGAGCAAAAGGAGCACCAACATGAGCCTCACAAGCATCACTATGGTCATCATGAGCAAAAGGAGCACCAGCATGAGCCTCATAAGCACCACTATGAACACTCCAATGGGCATGAGCATAAGCTTAACCCCATGAATCATCATAACCAGCTTCATCACAATGGTCAACATGGTCACTCACTCAAGCCCACCGAAGAAGAGAATAAGGACTACTACCACGCCAGAAAGGAATACTTGGAGAAGAAGAAGCAGCAGAACCACGGTGTCGTTTTTGAACACTCACATAACACCCAATTCAAGGATCACAAAGACCGTCACGAGAAGATCTTGGTTGAGTTGGGACACCGTGCCTTCAAGCGCTCATTGACCGAGTCCAAGAAGGATAGCTTGGTAGCGGCCAACTCTGCTAAGGTCGAGAAGTACATTGAAGAGGCCGAGAAGTACATCAACAAGGCTATCGATCAGACTATTCAAAAGGCTGTCAAGAAGGCCGAGGAGGAGAACTACTCGTCCGATTGTCTCGAAAAGCTCATCGAGAAGGTTGAGAAGTCCATCAAGTTCATCGTCGCCAAGTACCTCAAGCAGACTGTCCACTACATCTCCAAGATTGAAGGCGTTGAGAAGCCCAGTGAGGATGTTGTTGTTGATAAAATCGCTCACGCCATCCGCTATATCATCAAGGACGCCAACATAATCTTGAAGAAGGCCACCAAGGGTGTGGGTGAGAACCCTTCCGCTAAAGAGGTCGAGTACGCCGTTGAGGAGATCGAGAAGCTTCTTGCCAAGGTCATCGACAAGTTCGTCCGCAAGGCTATCATCGCTATCTTCGACTCGGATTATAAGTACGAGAAGAACGATAAGCGAGATTTGGGCAAGTCCAATGAGTCCAAGGAATCTGATGCCAATGCTACTGAGTCCGAGGACCCCGAGACCGGAAAGGAATCTGAGACCGATGCCGATGCTACTGAGTCTGGGAACTCTGAGAGCAGAAAGGAATCTAAGAAGTCCGGTTACCATGCTGTGTCTGAGGAGATTGAGAGATTTGGACGCAAGGGAGCCGAGGAACGTGAGGAAAAGCTCAGACTCGAGCTCAAGGAAGCCAAGCTACGTGAGGAGAAGAAGAAGCTCAAGGAAGCCCTGGAATCTGATTCCGATGTTGATTCTGACGAGTCCAATGCCTCTGAGAAGTTCAAATCTTCTAGTAAGACTGGTAAGCAAGAGAAGCGTTCCGATCCTTACAGCGATGTCAGAGTTGAGAAGGTGGTCGAAGAGTCTGTTGAGAGTGACGTTGCTAAGCTCGTCGAAAATATAGATGAGAAGGGAGAAAAGACCAAGAGCAGCCGTCGCTCCAAGCGAGGTGGTCGATTCTACAACGGATATGCTCGCAAGTGCAAGGGAAAGCCCGTCAAGGCTTATGGCGTTGATGGAGACCACTCTCGTGCCCTGAAGGATTTCGCCGAACTCACACATCCCGAAACCTGCTACAAGCATGAAGGTGATTATCTCCTCTACTCACACAACGATCTGAAGAACTCCGTGTACGGAAAGCTCTTCGCTGCTGGTAGTGACGAGAAGTACGGCAACTTCCACATTGAGCTCGTCAAGAACAAGGACAGCTGGGCTGAGGATATTGTCATCTCTCTGGACGTCAACGACAAGTACCAGTATGATGCTACCGAGGCCAAGGTCTGGATTGCTTGCGATGCCGGTGCCGACCATCCTGAGAAGCAGAACATCTGCGTCGACAAGTCGTACCCCTACCTCGCTGTTGAAGAGAAGGGACTCAACGAGTTCGTCCTTGCTGCTCCAGACAAGTACAAGTGCCACAAGGGTCACTACCACATCGTCATCCTCGTCGAGCTCTGTGAGAAGGAGAACAGCCGAGAGTAAGATTCTTCAGGCGCAAGCTTAAAGATATCAACCTTAATGGCCAGTGTCTCTAGAGGAAAGAGACCTGCTCAACCTGTGCATAATCAAGATGCAGTACTTTGTGCAGTGTCTAGTTTTAGGTTGAGAAGGGATTAGGTACAATGTTTTAATCGTTTCAGATAGCCATTCCTTTAATAAAAGTAACCTGTCTCTTTCTCTTAACTATGAGTTTCCAATACAAATATTCACATCTCAAGAGTTTTGTTACCTTTGTAAACACATCTCCGCTCAGTGTTGATCATATTGATGGGATCATTTGGTATATTTTCTATCCTACTCCCAACCGTATTGAACATAAAAATCATAAAAAGAACGTCTCTATTGCAATTTATTCCATTTCATAAATCATAAACTAGCTCCAGTTGGGAGCATAGGTGATGAAAGCCATAAGACAGCCGGAAATCAGACCAGCTGTAGGCACAGTGATGAACCATCCAAGGTAAATCCATCCAACCATGCGCCAGTTGATGGATCGCCAGTCACCGTTGCAAAGACCAACACCGACAATGGCACCGGTGATACATTGAGTGGTAGACACAGGCAGCTCTATAAATATGGTTAGTGGTTGTCATTGAAGAGTTTTGAGGTATAACCTACTAAGACGCGTGGCAAGGATGATAGTGATAACAGAGCCGAGTTCCATGGAGAAGCCACGAGCAGGTGACATGAGAGTAACACGGTTACCGAGGTTGCGCATGATGTTGTAACCATATGTCCAGAGACCGATGACAATACCAGCACCACCAAAGGCGAGAATCCAGATGGGCACCTGAGCCTTGCTTCCAGGGACCTCACCAGACTGCCAAATCTGGTAGATAGAGGCATAGGGACCGACAGCATTGGCAACATCGTTGGCACCGTGGACGAAAGAAGCAGAGGCAGCGGTCATGACTTGGAGGAAAGTGTAGAGGAATTCAGTTCGGTTGTCGTAATGATGAGCACGAGCGTGGATCTCTTCAACGTCGCCAGCAACAACAGACTTCTCGCTTTGAGATGAGACAATATCCTTGTCGACACCGTGGAGAATGGCGAACTTGATAGCCCACCAGATGAAAGCACTAGTGTACCAGGGACCATCGGGCTTGGGGCCAACCATTGACTTATGCACAGGTTGGGTGCTGGCAGGCTCCTCGGTGGCTGAATCAGTGGCAGCCTTCTTGTCATGACCAGCTTCGAGGTCTTCGCCAAGGGCAGCAGCACGCTGAACGCGACGCTCCTCGAGCTCCTCACGAGTAAGATGACCCTCGTAGAAGTTGCGAACAACACCCTGGAAGTTCTCAGGAGTAGGAGGGACAGGACCACGGCGGAGGAGGAGAGGGCCGAGGAAGATATGATAAGCCTTGAGTTGCCAATCCTCCTTGATGACAACACGGTACAACCAGGGGACAAGGAAGATGGCCATAAGAAGACCCCAAGCGGCACCAGCAGCGACAATCACACCAGGGATCTGCTCCTCAGTAAGGTTGACCTCATAAGAGCCTCCCTTCCAGATGAGAAGCATGACAATGAGAGAGGCAGTGGCCCAGAAGTAGAAGGGGACAAGGATGAGACCCTTGATGGCAGGGCTCTTGCGGAGGAGGACGCAGTACTTTGTGAAGAGGAAAATGGCGGCGCCGAAAATACCGGAAAGCATAGGAGCGATGATCCAAGCGAGGAAGACCTGAGAGGGTGTGTGTTAGTGAGATTGTATGAGTGAGGGGGAGGTTTGAGTACGAACCTGGACAACACCTTGTTGAATATCAACAGATCCATCCTTCTTGTAGCCAATCCAAGTGATACCTGAGCCACCAAGGGCACCGACACCCATACCCAAAACACCACCAAGGATAGAGTGGGTAGTAGACACAGGGAAACCGAAGCGAGTAGCAAAGGTGAGGTAACTAGCGGAAGCAATAACGGCGCAAACCATACCCAACATAAGAAGAGCAGGGCTGTCGTTGAAAGCATCAACATCGACAATCTTTGTTCGAATAGTATCGGCAACACGACCACCAACACCAAGAGCACCAGTGAACTCCATGATACTGGCACCGATCATGGCTTGGAAGTAGCTAATAGATCGAGACGACACAGACGAAGCCCATGAGTTGGCGACATCGTTGGCACCGATGTTCCAGGCATCGAGGAAGGCAAAGATTGTGCCTACCGCGAACAGGTAGTCATACTGAGAAAAGACTGCCATTGCAGCGGTGCAAATAGAAATTCAAGAGAAGAGGGAGAAGAAAGTGTGTAGAGCCTGGAGAAACATTGTCTAGGAGAGAGATTCATAGTATATATAAGTTTTTTAGCTGGTGGAGAAGAACAAGAAGAATTCTACGTGGGTTGAGGTGCTTTACTCCGACACCCCTAGAAAGCCAAGACAAGACATCGCCAAGACGATTCCACCGACGAAGAAAAAAAGACCTCGCTAGGATTAGCAACCCGGACTCGCCACGGGTTGCTTCAACGCCAAGAATCAGATCAACAAGTGAGAGTGTAACCTACGCGCGATATGCTCCAATGTCGAAGCGCAAAACAGGGCTGGAACAAGCATGCAGTCGTTTAGCCATTAAGTGACAAGCATATTGATACGGAAATACACCAATTACACCGGCAATTTCTCCCTCCGAAGGCGTTGAAGACACTGGGACACCCTACAAAAAACTAGAATTAAGTTAAGGTTGTTACTAACCTTGTTTCCACAGCTAAAACGTCGCAGAGTGTTTCTGTAACTGCAGATCGCAATGGGTTGATCAGTCTACAGCTAAGGAAATAACTCACACGACACGGAAAGGGAATATGATGGGTTTGGGGGAAGAGAGAGTGAGCACACGACATAATTCCTAATGTGTCACCGACGGGCTCAATGGTGATGCAGATGGCTAATGCTAGGGGCCTACATGCCAAGATGCAGGCGAGGTATGGATCCTGGGAGAAACAGAACAGGCTGGTGTAGCTTGTGATGATCTGTTGATACGGAGTATAGAGTTGAGGATTGTTTTATTTCTTGAATCTACGAGCTCATGTTTGCGTTTTTGAACTACTGACTTCGTCCAACTCATCATCGACTTCGCAAGTGTCATCTCTCTATCCATTGACTGAAGAGAGACAATCGTCGTCAAAAGACAAGAAGCACGGGCACGCGACTCATACCTACATTTGACCAAAGCCTCAAACCTTGAAACATCAACTCAGTAACTGACCAATCAAACCAGCACCATGCGTTCAGACTTCGGTGCACTAAACGAGAAATGCTGCAGACAGGGATTTAATAGCGGAACCCTATTCCAACTTTATCGTGGATAAAGCCAAGGAGCTTATTCAAATTAGTCTTAGATCTGCGGGTATTGCCCGAAGTCAACTCTGACATGCAACGAATCACAGCAAAAGATCTCTACACGTGTGAGACGTCAATGCAAGATTGGCTACTGGGGCTTGCGTGCTCCTCCATCATTTACATGGAGAACTGGAGAACTGACTGGAGAACTGAGAAGGATATTCTCGGATGACTTTATCGGTATCCAAAAAGAGTTCATCCCGCGCGGTGGTATAGGGTCTGTGAGGCGAGATATGAGACAATTGATATGAATTTTGTGCTTAAAGGTCACCGAGGCAATAAGACAGCTCTCTTGGCGTAATGCCGAAGGTGAGTTCTTCAATCGACGATGGCGAGAATGATATGTTATGATTTGTCTAGGGTCTGACTTGCCACGCCACATGCAAATCAATGCTAGGCAAAGTCTTTGCCCGTGTTGACCCACTACTGATCTTCACGGAGTTGAGGCGAGAGTCAATATGGAGCATCAGCTGCTTCACATGAAGAGAACAACCGCTATGAATAGCTCACCTCCGACAGTTTCTTCAGACTTGAGCTTTCATTGGGTAAACAACTACATGTTTCTATCCTATATGAAACCGGGAGATGATCAGTTGAGGGGATATGGTGTCGGCAGTTGATGAGCCGACGTAGATGTAGGGTAAGAATATTGTATTTAAGTTTACGATAAAAATAAACGTGAAACGATCAATAAACGCAAAAAAGCTCCGGCAACTATTGACGATCTACAGACTTGAAACTGTAGGCTTAATACTACACTCGCTATGTTTCTCATGGCTGGTGTGTCAATGTGCGTTCCGTTTCAGCATAACAAGCCTCCCTCTGCGTTGTGTCAACTATCTCACCAAAGTTGGTAAAGTTTGCAGACCTACTACGTAAGAGTTACTTGAATCTTTCCTAAACTTAGGCCTAAGTTTAGGTATCTCTTACCAAATGTTAGCCCCCACAAGTTTACGTTGTGCAGAGAAATGTGTAAGATAGCTGGACGGTGGACATGCTCCAGAGGAAGAGTTCTGGTCCCTGGATCGGTGACACTAGGAGTCAGAAGAACCAATTCGATTTCGATGAAGCTGGTAGGGTATTTATACAAGGTCTTTGAGTCATGGTATGATGGAGAATCAAGGTTTGATCGGCTTGTCTTTGAATCGTTTTGATACGTATCTGCTGGGCCTTTGATGCAAACCAAAATACAGATACGTAAACACGTGATTGACTGCTAAATCTGGTCTAGCATAGTGCTCCCCGTATATGATTGGATCGGTCAGCATATATGTAGCCGTTAAGCCGCCCCAGTCCCGCGCCACGCGAAAAAAAAAGCACCAACTCCACCAAAACACCATCGCGAGAACATGGACCCCATTTTCGAAGCGTCATCTCAACAAACAACAAGCGTAATTGGTTTAGTGGTAAAATTCTCCGTTGCCATTCGAGCAGCGTCGGGGAGCCCTGGGTTCGATTCCCAGATTACGCATTGACTCGCTGAGCTTCAACGAGTTCATCAGTTGTTCTCTCTTCACCAGCGTAATTGGTTTAGTGGTAAAATTCTCCGTTGCCATTTGAGTAACATCGGGGAGCCCTGGGTTCGATTCCCAGATTACGCAATACAAGGCGCTGTAAAGCGTCCTTAACCTTTTGCAACATGTTCTTTTTGCTACTGAGCTATTCTGACTGCTAACGTGCCCTAGAGAGTACATACTCTAAACGGCGTTTGTCTCCTTCTCCTCGTGCTGGGCACCCATGACCTTGAACTCTTCATCTACAGCGTTTCCTCGAAGACCAATGTCTGCCTCGTAGAAAACGTCAACGACCTTCTTGTAAGAGGGGATAAAGTTGACAGCGAGAGGGTATGACCAGGCTGCAACGAAGAACATCATGGGGACGACCATTGCAATCCCAACATCATGCATATCTGCGACACGTCCTGTCAAGGGAGGAACACATGCACCTCCGATGACACCAGCAATGATGAAACCACTTCCTCGCTTGGTATGTCGACCAAGACCTCTCATACCCAAAGCGACAATAGTAGGGAAGCAGATCGACTCGAAAAAGAGGACGAGATAGAGAAAAGCCACGCCAGCATTTCCATGGTGAACAATGGGTGGTCCAATGAAAACAATGCACATTGTCAAGAAAGCCAAGAAGACCTTTCGTGGCTTGCAGAACTTCATGAGAAATGTTCCGAAGAAACGACCGACTGTGAAGGCTGCTTGTGCACCGGCAAACAGTTTGGCACCAACTGAATCAGATGTGTTATTTCCTGCTGCATCTTTTCTCATCTCAGTGGCGTAGTTGATGAAGAAACTCGCGATGGCGACTTGTGAGCCAGTGTAACAGAATTGAGCGAATGAAGCATGGAAGAGCTTCCACTGTTTCCAGAAGGGCTTTTCATCGGCTTCTGAGTGTGTCTCTTGAGCTTGTAATGCCATATCTGAGAAGAGTTAGTCGAATGTTGTTGGCTGAGCGGTTATAGACATACCAGCGTCGGTGATCTCTGGGATCTTGGAGACGTAGAATAGACAGGCCAGAATCAAGACAAAGACCGCAATGGAGAGGTATACCCATTGCACGTTGTTCAGTGCATCCTCATCGCTGAGGTTATTGAAGAAGACGTATGAGCCGAGAACAGGAGCAATGACCGTGCCGATACCGTTGAAGGCTTGGGAGATGTTGATGCGAATTTCCGAGTATCGAGGAGGACCGCAAACTATGAACATTAGAATGTGTATACAACTGAGAGTAGACCAACTTACCGGTGATGAATGGGTTGGCGGCAGTCTCAAGAGAACCAAGTCCGTTTCCGATGATGAAGATGGACATACAAAAGCCAGCAAAAGACTTGGCCTTGATACATGGAATAGCGATCAATGCACCAACAGCGTACAAGCAAAGACCCCAGATGAAGACAGCTTTGTACGAGTAGTGACGAAGGATCCACGCAGCGTGGCCCAGAGAAGCAAGAGGATAAGCACTGAGACATTATTAGCTATCATATGATACTCATGTGATACCGACGAGCATACCCGAAATACGCAGCCTGAAGACCAGCTGATCGAGCACGATCAATATCGAGGACCTTTTGGAAGTGCTTGTTCAGAGTATCAAGGAGACCATAACTGAAACCCCAGAGGAAGAAGAGGACTGTGACCAGCGCAATTGGCCAAATTGATTCTCGTAAAGTGAGTTCAGCCGCTTTGGTGACTTTGCTGTCCGAGACCTTTAAAGATCGTTCCTTGAAGAACTTTTTGGCGCCCATGATGAAGGATAATTTGAGAGTATAGATTCGCCAACAGAGAGAAGAGGAGGTTTCACGAATATGAGGGGGAAACAGGCAGCTATTTACACCTTCTCGGTCAGAGCAGACCCGAGCAAGGGGGCCAGTAAGTCAACATGGAGAAATGGGGGGTGGTGGCATAAGGTTCTGCGCTGTAACCCCAAAGGGGAAAGCATTCAGTGTCGTATTGGAGAAAAACCTGGGGAAGAGGGGAGCTTATTTGGGTTAGATAATTGCCGATTAACATGGGTTATCGGGTTGAGCATGATTCAGGTTTTTGGGTTTATCGTTGTAATGATGAACCGAATTGGATGCCATCTATAGAATTTGGGGATGCATTGCAGGTGAGCTTACTAGATAAGCGGTAAGACATGTCAGATTATATAATAGTTGATACTCTTGAGGAGAATCATACAGATATATCGTCTTATATCGTCGTATTTCTCTTGTTAATTTTATTCTCCGACCGAGATACATCTGCCGAGCCTGACATGGAGTAGCACAACCATGCCATGATAGCGTCAGTAATCCAAAACCCGGCCGGCAGTATACCTCGGCAAGACTCAAAACTTAAGAGGTCCTTGATTTTAAACATAAAAAGCGCGGGGAAATGGAACCATGACTTTGACTCCTCACTCGTGATACGCACGCTTCTCCGACTGACATGCATAACTGCCTTCTTAATTGGGCTATTTTGTCGTCTATCATCGGACGTATTCTCGATGTCTCATTTTAACCGGTTTGGTGACCACTGATCCCCCCCATGTAGAGTAGTAATCTACTCGGCACTAGCATCTGATAGGAGTGATTCGTATTTTGATGAACAGAGTCTAAAGTAACCAATCGCAATCTTTTGTTGGTTGATGTTGGCAGTTGTTGGTAGTTAGCTGTCTCAGGAACAGGTGAGACAAAGGGGAATTGGCGCTTTGATGATGTGTGAATGGTGAATATGGAAATACATCAGACCAGTTGGTTGTTAAGCGTAAAGTTTATTGACCCCCCTGAACATGTGTAGGACAAAGTGTTCTGGAAATATGTGTAGAAGCCTTCGAGAACACTTCCTCTGCTCCTCTTGTTCACCCAACTCAAAAATGCCTCGAAAACCGCAAATACATACACTCTTACAACATCGAACATAACGTTTCTTCAACAGCTTCATCCATCTATCTCCAAACCATATATCGATATGCCTCATTCACCCAAGCATCGATGCCACAGGCATCCCATTCACATTCTGAGACCCTAATAACCAAATCAACAATAGCCATTATGTCTTCTATGCAGATAAACGGCTTCATCGCTGAGGACTACGAAGCTGCTCATATTCTTATCCTCATGTCATACGGTATTACTCCCCAAAGGCCAGGAGATATTAGCTCCCACACACGGGTATGGGACGAGAGCAGCCACTAAACAAATACAGCAGAATTGACTAACGGCTGGCTCGTCATGACAGGTAAGTTCAGGTAACAGAAAGGTAAGTCAATCCAAAAAATAGAGTATCTTCTTTTAATGCATGCTGTGTCAATAGCACAAGTGATTCTATACCCACCCCCAACGTCAAAACCCCCTTATGTTCCATTCCGTCTTCTTCCACCTCTAGAACTCCTCTCAACATGCATCTTAAGAACCTTCCTCGTCTCAACCAAACTCTTCTTATGCTTACTCTTCGCCTTGCCCATCGTCATAAAGATGTTCTTTTGGCGCTGCTTCTCCCTATTACTTGTACTCTTGCCCTGAGCCTGCATCTTAGACTTTCGAATAGCCTGTGTACTCTTGTGCTCATCCCGATCTGGCTTGCCTTCCTTTGCAAGCTCAGCTCGCTCTTCTTTGGTGAGTTTTCGTAGACGTGCTGGTGCTTCGATTTGTTCGGCTGTGAGACCGTCGTCGCGGTGGCGGTTTTCGAGTTCTTGCTGGCGCTTGCGACGGTTGCCCATTGCTTTGTCGACAGAGGCGGACATGCGGAGTTCTTGTAGTTTGGCGAGATCGGCGGGGGTAAGAATGGTTGTTGTGGCAAGTTTGGAGATGCGGTCGATTTCAGCCTCCTTCTCCTCCAGAGCCTTCTTGGTCTTTTCATCCATAACAGGTTCTTCTTCTGTCTTTTGCTTCTTCGACTTAGGCTCATCATCGTCATCCTCCTCGTCAGAAGAGTGATAAACATTGATCCAGTCACCAGAGTCGCTGCTGTCGTCAGAGGCAACCTCCCACTCATCGTCTTTGTTTTCTTCATCCTCTTCTTCATCAGTAGCGGCGTCCTCAGGAAGACCCTTGGCAAGTCGCTTCTTCTTCTTTTCCTCTTCCTTCCACTTCTCCAGGAGCTCCAGGCCCTCAATGCCACCAACATCCTCCTCACCGAACTTGCGCTGAGCCTGAATACCAGACTTCAAGTTGATAGTGGCATTCTTACCACGGTCTCGCTTCTTCAGAAGCTCAGCGCCGACTTCGCGGTACAGCGACAGAAGACCCTTGGCAGCCATCATGACACCCTTATCCTTACTCTTGCGGTATTGAACCAAATCTTGTAGTAGCGTATCGGTCATAGCCAGGGGTTGACGAGCGCAAATCTCGCGAATCGAGTTCAGACCAGCAGCAGCAACCTCAGCGGCTGAAGCTTCTGAAACGAACTCGTTCGCGATCTTCTGGATGAGGGGCTCCAAAACATCAGGAGGCACCAAGTTGTGCACTGCCTGAGCCAAGGAAGCCAGGAAAGAAGTAACGGACTGTTGTCGGGGAGTAAGGAACTTGATGAACCAAGAGTAGAGAGCCACAATGGTCAACTTGTGCAGACCAACAAGTCGAGTAACCAATTGAGTGACCAGAATCTTTGTATCGAGAGATAGCTTGGCCTTGGTGTTTTGTAGATGTTTCGAAAAGAGCTCTTCGGCGAAGTTCTGGGGATCGTGGAGGAGGTGAAGAGCCGAGAAGTTAAGAGGATGAGGCTTTGTCTTCTTGCGCTCGGCACGCTTGACCTTGTCGACAGCCCTGTCATAGGCCTTCTTCGACTTCTTGGTCTTCTTGTTAATACCCATCTGATGCTTGACCTGGCTTAGATCAACTTCCTCATCAGAGCTCTCGTCCTCAAGATCCTCTCGTTCCTTATCTCCACCCAGGAAGAAACGGACAGCACCAACAACGACCTTCTCGTTGTCAGAGAGACAAGCCTCCTTCATGACATCCACGGGCTTCGCGTCGGTCCAGAATTGTCGCTTCCACATCTCACGGGTCAGCTTGATGGCCCAAATAGCTCGGGGAGAAGATCGGTCGGCGGTGATGAGGTTGTAGAGGACGGTTTGAACGGTACGGTTGAGAGGATGGTTGATGGACTTAGTGTTGGAGTTTCGCAAATCGCTCAAAATCTTCTGGAACAGGGTCTCACGTAGAGTTTTGCTGGGCGACGATACGAGGATTGGGAAAAGCGTGGTGAGGACGCTAGTTGAGTCGATAACTTCTTTTCGTCGGAGGAGGACTAGACTTCCTACGATCTTCTCCCGTAGCTCAGGGTGCAGAA
This sequence comes from Fusarium anguioides, assembly GCA_012977745.1. NCBI lineage: Eukaryota > Fungi > Ascomycota > Sordariomycetes > Hypocreales > Nectriaceae > Fusarium > Fusarium anguioides. The sequence continues at coordinate 121,029 of JAALXK010000055.1, forward strand.
CAACATGATGCTGTGTTAAGATAGCCTTCAAATCGTCGGGAAACGTAGCAGTCTCTTCCTTGTAGCAATCGGCGACGTGGGCGATCAGATCGATAATGTTGTGAAAGGACTCAACGGAGTCGGCACTCGCAGTACCCGGAGAAACGAGGAAGATCTCGCGCTGAGCTTCATATTGTTCCCATTGCTTCAAAAACTCTTCCTTGTAAGATCTAGCGCTTCGTATTAGTGATTGAAGCTGTTATCGAGGAATTAATCGACGTACTTGGGATCGCGACGGATTTTCTGCTGCAGACTCGCGCTGTAAAAAAGGTCAGTAACTTTGTAAAAAGAGGCGGAATTGTTTCGCAATTGACGTACAAGTCAGCATCGAGCTTCTCGAGCGCAGCGACCTTTCGTTTGACCATTGCGACGTCGAGGACTTCGCTGTTGATCTGTTGATGTTAAGCGGAGTGTGGGGGATTGGTCCCTTTGAACTTTGACAAGAAAGGAAGAAAATTTGGGATAATTTTTGGCTGATAAGATAAGCGCATCTATCCCCACGCGGAATTGGACCGCGGAGCTGGTCTCAACTCCAAAGCTTTCAGACAACTAAACAATGGGAATATTATTAGAAGAAATTAATTGAAACATTAGCTATTGGTATAATGTCTTTAATTGCATACAGTATCTTAATCATGGGTCTCAGGAAGATAATCTCTCGCCTGAACTCTCCATGATTGGCAAACCTCACTGAGATGCTTGCCTGTTTGACACTGAAGATCATCAAACATCATCTAGATTATTGGCGGTACCTCAACTACTGCCAATTAAAATAGTCTCCATACACTACCAGATCAATGATGACTCATTCCAATATATGAGATTCCCGAATGAGAAATAATTAGTCATCCAGAACATACCTAAACTTTACCTAACCCTTAGAACTTTCTTATGATGAGCCTGCATTAGCTCCCTAAAGTTATCATAATCTTAGGCTCCACTGATCGAGATGTTAGGATACATACCAGGATATTTGCCACATGGACTTAGACTGTGAAGGGTAGCCGAATTGGTAAAAATCCTAAAACGATCAATGTTGTTGGTGGTAAACATTATGTATCAAGTACGGCAAGGCCCACCTTGTATCAAGCTGCAAGACTTGAAGTGGTCTTGAAAGTTCTACCCCGACTGTCTTGGATATGCCATTACTATGTATGTAATGAGTGTAGTATTGGGCCTCTTAATGTGAAGGACTACGAATATAGCAGAGATGATCGTCGGTGGTAATAACGATTCGGTTGAACCCCGACAGTCTCTGCTGGTACATCAATCGCATTAACGTCTTCTACGACAGAATACTTCTGTCTCTATTCGAGAAATTTTGTTGGTATTACCATTGCACGGCCTTGGCCGTGATTCCCGACCGGGTAGTAATGTATGTTAGTCATTCCAGATCGAGGAGTCAGAGCGCCAGCGTCATCATCAGCCCATTTACTACCGCCACAGATAACCATAAAACGAGACCATTAATGCATTTATCATCCTGAGTTCATGGACCATGTGGTATTTCTATTTTAGGATAAGTCGGGCGGGACGAGCCGATCTCGTGGGATTGATCTGTTAAGAAGATGCGGGCAGGCTGATACTCAGCCTTATTCCAACGACATGTCATGATGGAAATGCCAGTTGAGCAAAACGGATAAATTTACACGGTCATGATCTTTCAAAGGTATTATTAAAGTGTTGAGGATACTCAATTGACAGAAAGTTTTGCAATTGACCGCCGAGTGTTGTTGGCGCGGGGTTTTAAGAATAGCTTCACATCTCACAAGTCATGATGAACAGAACAGATAGATATAAGAGTCCATAAACTCCCAGTCTATAATTTTAGCGTAAAAAGAGACTATTATACAACCTTTCGGCGGGGTATCACCCGTCTGCTGCCCATTAATGCGGGAAAGGTATCACAGGCAAACATGAGTCTAACACGAGCATCCCCCTTCCACCAAAAGATCACTTTTTGTTTCCCAGACAGCGAGAGCAAATCTGGATGTTGTCCATTAGCTCCTGCCAAGCTGTTTTGGCATTAACAGCAGCTGTTTTTACAAGTAGGCCCAGCTCTTGGGCACTACTCGGGCCACGGCCCCCAGACTTCTCACATCACCTCTCCCACTCTCCGAATCGTTCTAGTTGTGTTTGAACACGCTTAAGCAGCGATTTCCACACCTCCAGTGGCACCCATAGCTACGGGAAAATGGTTAGCGTGTTTCAGAATTAAAGAATCGAAAGGATTGAGCGACTTACCCTTCTTCAGGTCACCATAGATGGCGAATTGACCGGCAGTAAGAGTACCGACCATGAAGAGACGAGCACCAATACCGGAGTAAGATCCACGGAGACCAAGCTCCTTACCGATCTTGATGAGACGAGAGACGGTACCCTCACCAGGCTCACCCTGGGTCTTGTTGATCTTGGAAAGCATGGTATCGGCGGGCTGAGAGACAATGGCGGCGGCGAAACCGGCAATCAGACCAGAGCCAAGGTTGGCAACAGTCTGCATACCGTCGGAGAGGTCCTTCTTGGGGAACTTGCGGAAGACAGCCTCAGAGACCTTCTCGTAGACGACGAACTTGGCCATGGTGTAAGGGATCCTGAGAGAATTAGTTTCCCGCGAAGTGATAAGCGGTATAGCAGCGGGAAATACTCACTGCTTGAAGAGAATGGGTCCGAAACCGGCGTAGAGAGCACCGACACCCTCGTTCTTGACAATCTTGCCGAAGCCAGAGACGAGACCGCTGGCGTAGGTGGGCTCAGAGACGAGACGGATACGGGTGGCCTCAAGAGGGCAGAGGGCGATATCGGCGAAGAACTCAGCAGTGGCGGAAGAGGCCAGGTAGACAGCAGTTCGGTTCTTGGAGGCGGTCTCGTAGCCGAGAGCGTCGATCCACTGCTGCTTGAAGAACTCGTAACCTCCGAACTTCAGAGCACCCTGGAGGAAGTAACCGGCGAAGGTAGGGCCGACACCAGTGAGGAGAGCACCAGCACCCTCATTCTGGACAACCTGGCGGAAACCACCGACGAGACCACGGTTGTAGGTAGCGGGGTCGAGCTGGATACGGGTCTTGACGCTGTGAGTTATATTGTTAGTATCGATGTTTTTTGGTCGTTTCAGTGCGCTTTTGCTTCTCGGCTATCGCTATCAAGGTTTTGGTACGGACAAGTGGCCATCTCGGGGTTAATTGATCCCCGAGATACCAGATACCAGCGCACCACACAACACAACCTCTCAAAAGCAATTGGCGACGAGAAACTCAGCTTTGAGGCGATTTAAACATACACATCGACGGGGGTGAGACCACCGTGGGTGACGGAACAGCAGACAGCACCGGCAAGGGCGAATCGGGAGTAGAGAGCGAGACCAGACTTCTTCTCGGGGGTCTCAGCCTTGATGTTCTGGACGACGGCGTCGACCTTTGCGGAACCGGTAGAGGCAGCCATTGTGAAGGATTATGGGGAATGGATCAGACAAAAAAAGACTGAGAGGAGATTTAAGAGTGGGTGGAGTGAAAGAAGAAGAGAAAGGGAAGAGAAAGGTTTTGGTGTTTTACTTTTGAGAGACTTTTTTTTTTTCCTTGGTCCGGTCCCGCGCGGGCTGGGGAAAAATAATGCCTCCTTTGCAGGCTTTGATACAGCTCGGGAAGAGTCGGATAATCGGCGCCGGTGAATGCACGGACCGGGCCAAGGGGAAAAGATGGTACGCAAAGTGTGTCAAGCCAGTAATATCTGATATCTATTCCCACTCTGACCACTGTAAACACAACCAAAGACCCGGGGTAACAGAAGAACCCCCCTGTCTTTCACTTGTTAGCCTCAAGAGCCAGTGACGTTATCTTCTCATACAAGACCGCTCTTTTGATGTTTACAACTGGTATAGCTAGTATAAACTGCAACATGTAACGTGATAACTCACTGACATTTCTCACTCTCCGCCAAGACTTAGATATCAGTCACTTCTTTTCTCTTTAGTAAAAAATCTTTCAATCTTACTCATCCAAAATGAAATGCCAGATCTTTAATATTCTCACGCACTGGGATGTCCGAGAATTCCTCGGCCGACCCACCAGTAACTAACCGTTGCTCGCCAACGTGTGCATGGCATTGGCTAAATAAATCAAGACAGGTTTTTTTTTACTCTGGTACCTACTTTATTACCGGCCCAGCCAATAAATATCTCTCGATAAGCAATGCCTAGCCTTGAATTCTCAACTTCTCTCCCCTGCTTGACTCGGTCTCGGAGGTTAATTAACTACGCGACAGTATATTTTTATATTTCGACGTCATAACTCGATATTTAATGATATTGGTTTCTGAATCATCAAAAGAGTTCTTACTTGAACAAAGTCTTCAAAGTTACCTTACTCATACAACTTTCTTCCATCTTTCTCAGCTTCTTGTGCCTAGCAACCACTTCGGCATCTGTAGTATGCAGCCCTGATAGGCGCATCTCAGATCAATCGCCGATTTCATTCAAGCCAATGCGAAGGCCGTCTCACGCCCATAGCTCCTGGTTAGCCAAGCACAAGCCATTGCTGCCATGGCCTTGCAGCTGCTTTTCTTAACTCCGATATACCCTATTATTTATCCCATTCCGTTTACATACCGACTTGAATAATGAATTTATTCGACATACTATTCATATTGAAGAATGATTTCAAGCCTAATTACACTCTTCAGGGGAAACATAGTATGTGACCAGTACTGACTTACCATATAATGTCCCCTTTGTGGCTCTTTATTACAAAAATGTAGCGAAGCCCACTGTGACTGCTGCAGTAGGTTGTAGCCCTCTGTTCAATGATCTGGTTATTCTTCCCGGAACTGTACCCTGGACACTTCTCATCACCCGCTACATTCAGCATGGCTTTATGCACAAAATGTCAACACAGGCATCACAAGAACGACAAAGTAGCACTTTGAAGGTCAGGACCTCGAATGCGCCTGCGATCGCTGCTGACCACCAGTGACTCAGATACCATCGCTGAACACCCTTTAGAGGACCATATGGCTTCTTCCAGGACCTTTGAATTGATTAAGAAGTGGTTGTCACAGTGTTTAGAGGACCATACAAAGTGCAAATTACGAGAACAGCTCAGCCTGGATAAGCTCAAAGTGCCTACGTGACTGATCGATTCTCTATGTATCTTTCAAGATTCAGCCGAAGACTTTCTGAAAGAAGCCGCAACAATGAGAGACGTCTATATAAATGCCATATGCACTTTTAGCATATGCTGAGAATCCTCTCTCGGCTTCTTGCGGCCTCGGTATCTGAACAGTATTCCTCAATGGTCAGATACAGAAGTGCCCGTCAATGAGTCAGACAGCTACGCATTTGTGTTGGATGGGGGAGATTGGCCTATTGCCATTGCTAAATCGCAAGTCAATCGAAGAGGATGGGTATTTCAAGAACAACTTCTATCACGTAGGATTCTATACCTAGGCAACGATCAACTCTACTGGGAGTGTGACCAGCTCTGGGCCCGCGAAAGCGTGCCCCAAGGAATACCTCCCAAGTCTCTTTAAGGAAACCGTCCGAGTATAGTTGATCGCGCTTCAAATGGAGGATTTTGGAACCATCTCATTCACAACTACATGAGGCTGGGCTTGACATTTGAGAAGGACAGACTGATTGCAATTTCGGGAATCGCCCGGCTCTTGTTCAGCCAGACCAATTATGAGTACATTGCAGGCTTGCGCAAGAGCAACTGGATATATGATCTTCTTTGGCAGCCTCTCGAATTTGGCGTGACGGAATTGCCTAAACGGCATCCACCTGAGACTACTCCTTCATGGTCGTGGGCGTCGCATCCGAAACCTATAACCTGGCTTCTCTACGAATACGAGTTTGATCGTCCTCAAATTCCAGAAATACCTCGTATATCAAGGCACCCGAACCCTTTAGCATACCTCATCAACAGTATTTTCGAAGCTCTTGGGAATGACATTTATGGAGCACCCAAATCGGCAACAATGAATTTGTCCTGTCTTCTCATCCCGGTTCAGTTGCAGGATGATCAATGTGCTCAAGATTGTGCTGCTCATCAGGGGTATTCGTCCCTAGAATACCTACCTGTGAATGGCATCTTATTTCCACGGTCGTTCCTTAGAATTCTTCAATATTACACATCAGAGCAAAAGATCCCTGATGACAACAAGTCTTGTCTTATTCCAGCATGCTATCTTCTACCCCTTGTCCACGTTGATGAGCACCCCAACTTCTTTCTCGCAGGGCTAGTAGTTCAACAACGGCTCAAGAGTAAGGACCCCGGAATAAGGGAGTTTACTCGTATTGGAATCTTTTCAGTGCTGAGAGGGATGGATGAAACCGACCTTACAAAGATCAGTCCTTTCCTCCGGCCAAGGCACGAGGATCAAGGAGGCTTTGTGGGGTTTGCCATTTACAGCGCTTTCGTGGACAATATCCCTGGTAGCACTGCCGACTCATTTGAATCAAGAATACGTACGTGTGCACGTGAGTGGAAAGACAAGATTGCAGTATGTGGATTAAGGAAAGAGAGTGTTTTCATATTTGAGGCTGAGTGGGCAACTATTTGCCTTGTTTGACATGAGAACTCATCAAGCATTACCAATGTGTAATAACCCACACTGGAATCAGCGGTCTTGGGTGAATCACATTGCATCTCATTATCAAGCTCACACCAGCAATTACCCAAAGTAGCTATCCCAAAACAAGTACAAATGCTCCTCTCAGGTCGAAAATTCTCGTATAAATACCTATTCCTTATTGTCCGGATCAAACAGCTCCAAAATCTCCGTACTGTTATAAGCCGTCGCCAAATCCAGGGAAGACCGTCCATCAACATCTTCCGCCAGTGGATCAACTCCTTTATCCATGATGACCTTGAAAAAGTTTGCGCTCTCGTCTACCACTTCGTGAAGCACTGTCCTCTGCTTCTTGTCTCTTGCTTTCCAGTCCACTCCCAGCCCATCTATCCAAGTCATCGTCTCATCAATACGGTCCTTACGAATCTCACCAAGGAAAAACGCTGGCGTCTGGCCAGCGTTGTTGCGTGAGTTTATATCCAGTCCCAGCTTCAAGAAGCGCTCAAACGAATCTCGGGTATTGTTCTCAGAGTTTTCGAGGCATGCGAAAACGCCAGAGGCGAGATAATGTAACGCATTGTTACCAAGACTGTCAGTAGCAAGCATATCTGCACCCTGTGAGAGGATGTAGTCAAGCCAGTAGGGCTCAGTTTGGTAAAGATCTCCTTTCGCCATCGTAGTTAAACCATAATGGAGCGGTCGGTATCCATCAGCATCAGCCTGATTAATGAGAGCCGGTACAGCATTCCCGAGATGCTTGAGCCCTGTCAGCTTGTCTTCGTTCAAAACTCTAGATCCCAGGATATGATGTATCGCGTTCCTTCCATGATAATCAATTGCATATGGATCTGCTCCCATGTCAAGCAAGAGTCGTAAGGGAGCTTCGCCTTGGCTTATAAGTTGTCCTCGTCTTCTCTCTGGCACTCGCTGGCAAGCAGCCAGAAGAAGAGTTTCCCCAAGTCCATCACGACACTCAAGGTCAAGATCAGGTAAGTCTAAAATCGGCTCACAAGCAGCGCTAACTCTGAAGATTTGATGCAAAACCATCCTTTCAGCCATGACTGGCGGATAGGAATCATAGCAAGTCTGAACTTGGGGAATCATCTCGACTCTGGAATCTTTCCCGTGCCACATGTGACTCGCTATAGACATGGGCAAGGAAGGTCTGTTTCGCAATTCCAGTTTGCCAATAGATATCGGGTGGGTGTCATAAGGGCTAAAACCAGCCTCCAAGAGAGCTTTCAGCTGCTGCTTCTGAATACCCTCCATTTTCTTCTCTGACATTTCGTAAGGTGTCCCCCAGTAGGAGCTGGCTAAGAGTAAGGGATGGTCTTCCCTTATCATTTCGGCTTCCACGGGATTTTCACATGGATCTAGCTGTTTTGCATCATCTAGTGTCAACTTCCAAGATCTCGTCAAGCTTGAGGTCTTATGGCCAGACAGCAAGCTAGTCAAGAGATCTGGATCTCTGGCCTTAATCGCAACAAGTAGTGTTTTGGGGCTCACTTCTGCTCCATGGGTGACAAGGAGGCGAACAATCTCTTCGTTTTGTGCTGCTGTGCTCAAGCACCCATTTCCCTCCGAGTCTACCACGTTCACATCTGCACCATTTCCGATCAACAACTTCGTTGCAGCAGTTCTAAATGCACCTCTTCTCTTCAAACCATGTAGTAGTGGTGTACACTCCTCCTTGTTTTGAGCTTCCAGGTTTGCCCCTTTGGAAATCAGGTACGGCATGGCTTGAGCAACTTGCCACCAGTGTTTGCCTGTGGCCAAGACATGAAGGGCAGTGTGACCGTCGGTTCCTCGTGCGTTAATATCGACGCCCTTCTTCTCTACCAGGACACGAATGACTTCCATGTTGGGAGAAGATCGTTGGCAAGCCACCACAAGCAGAGGCTCAAGATCCCACTTGGTGGTGTGTTGGTCTGCAATCCATTGGGCGTCATCGAACTTTGACGCATCTTCTGGATAACAGCAATTGTCAACCAGTTCGGAGAATCCGTATTCAACTAAGCGTGACAGGATCGACACCTGCTCAGCATCGGCAGTAGTATAGTCCGCTCCAGCTTTGTATATCTGCGTAATCAATGAGAAATGGCGGTCCGAGAGTAGTCGTCCAATTGTCTCCCAGTTTGTGTCTTTCGCGCGCGATACGAACGCCTCCCCCAACGCATCTACTTCGGCTTGGTGACGGGCTGTACTTCTACGGATCGCAGCATGGATAGGCGTGGGCAAGTCCAGCTGTCCAACTTGGTCCTGGCAGTTCCACAGTAGATTCGTCATATAGTCCTCTTGCTCATCTGCTGCGAACAGCATCGCACGATAAAAAGCCGACTCTGAGTCATGAGAACCTTGGAATACATCTGCCCCTGCTGCAAGTAGAGCTTTGATTATCTCGTCATATCGTGAAGATTCATAAACTGGGTCAAAGATTTCAAGATAAGGCCCTGAAACAAGCTCATCAAAGTGCCTTTCCTCGTTCTCAACGGTATAACCAGCCGCAATTAAACAGTCACCCTCAGGAGGCTCCCAAAAACGGTGCTCCCAATTCTGGAGCCGCTTGTTCAAAAGTCCTCGTTTCCAGAGCATCTGTTCACGCTGAAAGAAGACACACTGAAGGATTGGAGGATACCAAGGTTCACGACAAATCGTTCCTTGTGATTCATCGAAACGTGGGTTGACGTCTGCTCCGGCTTCAATCAAGAGTAACACGGATTCAATTATGCCGGAGCGGCTGGCATAATGCAAAGGAGTGTATTGGCAAATGTCTTTCTGGTTGAGCGCCGCTTTCTTGGCTTCCGGGTTCATTTCGTCCATATGCTGAAGGAGGAGGCCAAGATTGTTACTTCTCTTACACCTCGAGGCAATGTGTAGGGCATTCATGCCTTGGCTCGTCGTGACAAACGGATCCGCTCCTGCACGCAACAAGCGATCAACCGTGTAAGTGTTCGTAGAAGCGGCGAAATGTATGGCCCTAAGTCCTTTGTTATCTGCTACATTAGGATCCACTGAATGATTCAGCAACCATTCAAAGCAGTCCTCTGCATGGGTGTTGCAATCCTGTTCACCATCAAGTCGCATCTGGCAAGCTAGATGGAGAGGGGTGGTGCCAGCGAAGTTTGGCTTGTCTATTTCCAATCCGGCTTTCTCGAATAGAGGAAAAACCATACTTGCATTGCCTCTCAAAAGTTTGCATTCCGGGGCCAGAATGAGTTCGTGGCATAGAGTGTTGCCGCGAAAGTCCACGACAGAAGGTGACACGCCAGCATCACAGAGATATTGGTAGACACTGGTTAGTCTTCCTTGAACATAATCAAGAGAACAAATGCTATGAATAGCCTCATGAAGCAGGGTTCGTCCATTGTTATCGCGTACATCCAGATTTGCTGAAGCATCAATAAAATCCTGGATCTGATCGGTTATGTTGTTAGGCCTTGGGGATTTGCCCGAGAGCCGAAACAATGGGGTCCTTCCTTTAGTGTCTCTAGCATTTATATCAGCACCGTAATCGATTAAAAGTTTCCTCGACTCGTTCTCATTTTCAGAACTTTTGGCAGCAAGAATATGCAGAGGTGTCTCTCCAGCACAATTTGCCAGCTTTGGATCAGCACCAGCTTCCAGGAGTGTTCGCAGCAGTTTCAGTACTCTACTCTCTTCCTTTATCCCAGAGTTTTCCTGGTCAAATAGTCCCTGAGTTCCTCCATGGTAAAAATCACAGGCGTAGTGCAAAGGTCCGTTTCCCTCGATGTCGGTAGCTGTACAATCGGCGCCGAACTTGGGCATCGCAATTGCAAGATCTGAATCATGTCGAATGGCGGAAAGAAGAGGCGTCCTGCCTTTGCTGTCTTCTTTTTTGTTAATGTCTACGTGTCTGCCATCCACTAGGAGTCTCAGATATTCCAGATCATTTTCTTTCGGAAGGCAATGGAGTGCGGTTTTCCCATCCTTCGTCTCTGCATTCGGATCTGCGCCCTCTTCAAGGAGGCGTCTTAGCTTATAAGAGAACTGTGCTGAATGTATAGGGGCACGGCCTAGCGAATCTCTTTCGTTAATGTCGGCGCCAGCTTGAATCAGTAGTTCAAAGGAGTAATCGAATCTTGAACGGTCCAAGTCCGACATGCAATGGGGCACAATGCGTGGTCTAACGAGGAACTGGGACTGCTTCTCAAAGAACTCGATCAGGGCAGTTGACCACGGGTGTTCCAATTGGTTCTCCCGCTGCCGGTCCCAGACGTCTGGCTTCACCCTGCACCTGATAGAAGTGTCTGCTCCAGCGCTGATCAATGCCTCAATTGTTTCAGGATTCCACGACTTTGCAGCCAGAAATAGCGCTGTTTCAAATCCCGTCGTATCGTTAGGATCAACATCTGGCTCTTGAAGAAGACGTTTTACGAATTTATAATGTCCTCGCTTTGAGGCCCTGCGCAGTGCAAACTTCTTTGCATAAGCATTGCAGAACGGAAGCATCGCTTCTAGGCTCTTTACATGACCATTGGAAGCCGCAACTCCAAGTGGCGTGTTTTTCTGACCTTTTCGAGGACTATGCACCATGGGGGGTATCCCTTTTTTCACGAGTATCTGAACGACTTCAGAATTATCATTACTCGCGGCCACATACAATGGCGAGGAATTCTGAATATCGGGAATATCGGGCGCCGCCCCATATCGCAGAAGCAAATCAACGACATCTGAGTGGCCATTTGAAGCAGCCCACCATAAGGGGGTCCTCTCCTGTATATCTTGTGCGTCGAGAGTACCCTGACCCAGACGGTTGATCAGCGATGGTATGTATGCGTCAAGACCGCAAAAGGCAGCCAAGTGAAGATCCGATAGCAATCCGACAGGCTCTCCAGACCTGCACTTATTCCCGCCTTGTAAGTAGAACTTCAGCCAGTTGTCTCGCGTTGCGTTATCACCAAAAAATCCTTCGACATTCTGGGTCAACGCATCATTGGCTAAGCCCTTCCATTTGGATCTCACAGTATGAACATGCCAGTTGTCCGCGGCATATGCAGCGAATGGGAAACTTAAGTTGATGCGGCTGGTGTCCTGGTGGATTACTTCCCCATTAAAAGCTTCATTCTGTAGCCAGCCGGAACAGAGATAGTTAAGGCAGACAACAGCAAGGTCGTAGTGTGTTGGTGATGAAGCCAATATGGGATAAACAGGAGTGCGCGCTGTCCTGGTTGTCCCTATCAAAAACTCGGTGAGTGAGTGATGAACGACGCTCACTGTCTCATCTGGCAGAATCTCGAGCAGGGGGCCACAAGCAGCTCTAACCAAATCCTTATTCTTCTTCAAGCTGTGGGAGTCTCTGCTTTCACTGGCTGTTTTAAGCATGTCTGCAAGTTCCAGTAGCCGAAGAGGACGAGTTGCATGTGTTACCCATTGCAAGATAGTCACCTGCGTTTTCTCCGAGATCCCCGACCTCCGGGCGTGTTCTTGCAGGATACCGATGTACATTGCGCCCAAATCGAGAGGTAGCTTGCAGATCGTCTCTTCAATGTCCGCCTCTGGCTCCAAAAATGCTTTCATAGCCAATTTGGCGTAGAGAAACAAGCCGTTGGCTCTACCAGGTACAGCGTCCTTGACGAGTTGCTGATCATTTGCAGAAAGCGAAGTGCCTGATAGGCAGTGCTGGACATAGTTGGTGATATCCACATCCACTAGCTTCTCTTCCATTCGTACATCAAGAGACTTGACGCTTCTTATTGCAGACTCGACATTGGCTGTTGGCCGACTCGTCAATAGCACTTTTATAGAGGAAGGATGGCAGTGGCCCAGTTCAGCGAGCTGAGTGATGAAGCTTTTGTTTCCATCGTCCATTTCATCTAGAGCATCTGCAACACAGTAAACTCGCGGTATAGATGCCAGAGCTGTGATAAGATGTCTCCAAAGTTCATCAGTTGATACACTGTCCAGCGACCGATCCTCTTCAACATATGCTTTCAAGGTAGCCTGTAGCTGGGGAGAGTAGATGAGAATCTGGTCGAGCCAGTCTCTGAGAAGGTTGATGGGTTTATGGTTGGCATCGACAATCTGTCGGAAGAAAAAATAAAGCACGGGGACTTCTTCTTGTGAGAGTCTGCGAATCGTGCTGGCTGCGACCACAGACTTTCCCGAACCTGGGACGCCTTTGATCCATAGGAGGCCATCTTCTGGGTTATCATGCCACTTCAGATAGTTTTCTGAACGGGGAAGCCATTCTCCAGTACCATTGAGATGGGACGCCAAATGCTTGCGATACTCGCTGCTCTTGATGTCATATTCTGTAGGTTGAAGCCACTTTCGGATACGATCGATGGTCTGCTCAGGCTGAGGTAAGATATTTGCTGGATTATAATTGCTGATGTCGTCTTTGCCGATGAAAACAATGTCACTTCCTCCAGGCGATGGAGGTTGTTCGTCAGACATATTGCTTGGCAGACAAAAAGTCCAATATTGTAAAAGGGATAAATGCAATCATTTCACTCAAACAATATTAAAATCTTCCATTTCTCTCGTAAAATATACACTCCGAATGAGTATGAAATGAGGAGATGATGGTTGTGATAAGTTGTAAGACGAGAGGAGAATTAGGCTGCAGCTGACAATTTGCAAGGTACTCCTCCATCTCTCATGGGACCTGCAACTCAAGATACCACCCAATAAGATAAATCATAGAACATAACACTACATATTGGTTCAATTTGATCCTATTGAGAAATAATTAAAATGATATGAGTTTGAAAATGTTTATTCAGAGTTGAATACCCAAATCTATTGTACAATGCCCAGTAGTAAACTCAAAAGAGGGCTCCAATTCTATCCCCGACGCCTCGCTAAAATTCACAGCCACAAGCCAGCCTTTATACGCTTTGCTCTCCAGACCAACAAACATCCAATAATATTACACTTAATTCCTCCCGTAAAATTTCCTGTCAAAAGCAAGAGTATAGTCCATTGCTTCCAAGGCTCCTCGGTCTGTTTTTTGGCCTGTAGCGTAGAATCTTTCTGTGCGGTCTTGGCTGTTGGCCCACTGGCTCAACATAGCGCCGTTGGAAGTGGCCTGGCCAGTCGTGTAAGTCGAGCCAGCTGAGTTGTTGCTGGGGACATAGTTGTTGTAAGATCTGACAGATGACTGTTAGTTGACGATTTTTGATATGTTGGTTCTTATTAACTTACCGGTTGGTAGCAGGTGAAGACATGTTGGTTTGGTTTGTTGGTTCTGAAGTTGATTGGTTGGTTGCTTGAATAGCTGCTTTGTTTAGAGCTTAAGTTGCTGGAGATAGAAGAGTTGTAAGTTAACAGACAATGAATGTACTGATGATGATATTCAAAATGAGTCTCTTTGAAGAGGTATTCTCTATTTAAACAACTCAAATAAATTCCTATTCATCGCAAACACGCAGGAAGGGACTTTGAACAGGCACCCTAGAACTGGAAAAACACCACCATGAACATCTCAACTCCAGCACCCGCGAGCAAAAAAAACGGCCCCCATCTCGCGCAGAAGCGTAGAGGAAAAAGTCAACCACCAGCCCATCAACACCACCGTGAACACCTCAATTGGATGGTGGCAAATTAGTGAAACGGAACTGCGCCGCGGGGAGAGACACCATAGTCCCTCCGTTTCCTGAACTTGAATAACTAAGTTGGCGGAAGTTGAGCCGTTTCAAATAATCGCAAACGCGCAAATTCAAATCGGAGTGGGACGGGTTGGATCAGCCACAGAGGGGGCCAGGCATTCGTGGCTCAGCAGCCCCCAAGATCCCGGCATCGAACATCATAAGGGCCTTTGGTGGCATTCAGTGATTATTCTGCGCCTTTTCTAGAGATTGCAATGATGTACTGACATGATGGGTTTTACTATGGACTGAATTGCGCGCCCTTGAACTGATTTTTCCAGATAGTTGCTCAAGGGAGAAGTTTTGCTGCGCCACATCTTCAACTCAACATGGCCATCATGACAAGTAAAGGATCCAGTCATCCAATTGATTGAGTCATCTTAACTTCCCATGTTCTCTTGTCTCATTGGAGGCCTAGTTAGACTTTTTGCTGCAAGTTTCAGGGCAAAGTCAGCTTAAAACATAGGGGACAGTTGATCATGTTGTTTGCCCACCCCACGCTCGTGATGACAGCCATAACTTCATAGTGGTCGCCATGAAGAGGATTGTTTCGAGGTCATCTACATATTTCTTCCGCCCGTTAATTACCACCTTCTCAAGGGAAAGCCTACGGACTTGGGCTCTGTCAAAGAATTGATCTTATTTGTTAGACAGATTTATGAGACACTTGCAAACCCGACCCATTTGCTACCTCTTTGGCATCTCCAGAGAGTTGATCGATAGACGAAAAAAGAACTTTGCGCCAGACCATATACCAAGATACATTGATTTCAACTTTGTACATATCAAGCCAAGAAGTGATGATCACTCAGCCCAACTGTGTTTCGAGTGGTAATATAGATAGGGCTAGCCTTGTGCTGCAGCCAGCGTTTCACTATCATTGGAGATGACGTGTTGTTTGGAGACTGAGTCGAAACAAACAACCTGATAATAACACTGAGGTCGCAAGATGGTCTCTGCACTCAAGCCTGAGCTCTAAGAAGGATAAGATCGGCTTGTTTGGATACTGCAAATGCTGAGAAAGTATTTCCCCAACATGCGTATGGAACTACCCTATACCTCATACAGGGAAACTCAGTTCTGCGATATACAACAACACTTGGCCAAAGAGTATCCATGGGATAACGCAATCAATGGTTCAAGGGTCAGATGGAGAAGGCTTCTTAAGTTCTTAACTGTCTTGTGTTCTGGTAGAATTGCACTTCTATGGTGTTACGTTGGCTAATTGATGAACAGATTCGTAGTCATTATAGCTTCTTGCACCAGATTTCAGGTTGACTAAACCATCCCTAATCTGGGTCTCCCTTCATCCAGGAATGGGTTAATAATGCGAAACTCCACACTCGATTGTATCGAAGTCTTCTCGAAGACGATTAGGTTACGGCTTGTAGGCAGAGCCTCCTCATGCCCTGGCTGAAGCCCTAAACTTTGATCTCCATCAACATTCCAGTCCCTCGGCACTCGAAAACTTAACATTCCAACGGTCAAAAGCCCCATTTATAAGTACCGAGACTTCTATCTTGAGCAAATCCACTTTAGACATCAACTCAAAAATGGCGGGCATGTAAATCGCCTGGAGATGGTAGCATATGGGATCACTGGAAGGTGTTGAGGTCGTCTATCCGAATGTCTCTTTGCACCAGAGACACGCCGAAGATACAAAGGTTTGGACGGCCTATCTGGTTGTACCCACAGAAAAACTTCGGGCCTCAAATAACACTCGTGCATAGTTAACGCTGAGAAGGACGTCGCCGTCGCTTAGCAGGAACAAAGGCAGAATACAGAGTTGGGACATGTTGAAGATGAGCCGATTGCCTCAGCAAAAGGACTCAAGTCTGTGAAATATCTGTGCCGCGTCGATCGTAATGGGCTCAAGAATAGACTGAGCTAGTAGAGTAGTCGACGGGAAACCGAAGGGACACGCGAGGTATCAAAAGATCGAGAAGGTCAATCAATGTGAAGAGGGAGTCATTAGTGAAGCGAAGCGAGTGTTCCTCCTCTCGGCAAATAGTAGAGTTACCATAGCGTGGTAGTTTGGTGACATTTCTGACGATCTTCTCGGGTCTATGCCTGTATCCGTCGCTGGATTAACATCTCCATAACGGGCGCGGATGAAAGTTTCATTCGGGAGGGACAGCGGGCAACTAGTTGACAGGACGACTACAACGAACAAACAATTCTGGGCCTGACTGCGTCTTTAACACAAAGCTCACCACCGACCACATCCATAGTCACTGACAGGAGCACACCATCAGCACTCTCACACTGAACAAATTAGGCAATCTCGCAGCCTCATTTCGCAGATTTGCCACAAAATACAGCGATTAACCTCACAAGATTAACGCAAAATCTAGAATAGGCGGGAACCTGGCCAAGACAGTCAGTTCGCAAGACTATCAATTCCTAAGATCGATAGCTCGACGCATCGATCATAGAACCCCTGCCTTCAGCTTTGCCACAAGAACAGGGCTCCCCTACCCTATTTTGCCCTATCTAAGCGGGGGGAGAACTCTCAGCAGACTCAACTACAGTTGTGGCAAGGATCCGGTGGACGCGAGAAAAGCAACCATAGGAAATGGTATTGCTTTTGGCTGTGCACGACGGTCTGAGCTACTGCCAAGGCATAATGGGCTGACAGGAAAACTCTGTATTTGATGATGACAATATGCGCTGCCAAAACTGTGTTTGATATCACCAAAGAGCTGTTGTTATTAGATCACATGTGCTCGTCTACGAAGGCATTCCCCTTTTCCATGCTGCGGAACAGTTGTCAACCCAACCCTCACCAATGAGAAGAATAGTAAATTTACGCGCGGTTTGCAAGTGACAGGCCTGCATGAAACTATTACTGTTGGCGGTGCGCTAAAAGAAATCGATTCCGGTGACAGGGGTAAGAGTGGTACAGAAGAACTAGAAAGTGGATTGCGCTCGATAGAGAATACGATATTCGAGGTTATTCTTCTCCGGAATGCGGACCGGATGTGTTGGCTGTTTCGTTTCGTCTTGTCTCACAGCGGACGGGAGTGGAGAGTCATCTCCCGCAGGCTCTGAACATTTTATTTTGAGGCTTTCATCGTGACTCAATTTCAGTTGAGGATATGAATTACCAGAGTCTCGGACTCGTGGTAATGAGCAAGGATAATTCGGATCTTGAGAACCCTGATTTGCACTGAATGTCACTCTCGTGGGTCTGTACCTTGCAGCCTGAGATTTATACCCTGTATTAATACGATGTGTTATTTATGAACAGGGAAGCATAACTCAGAGACAGGGAAAATGGCACTTATTAGTCCAATCCTATTATCAGGATTCTATAGGATTTGCAAATCACTTCGGTGATGTACCCGAAGCACTGACTGTTTGTTTATGCGAGAGATTCTGAACCAAATGACCGGATAATGTTGAAACTTGACGGTTTCACAAAGGGACCTGTCAATTCTAGATTATCTTCAAAAGACTTCCCCATCTATCATTGTAAGTCATCCTTGGTACCGCGATAAATCAGCCACCCGTCTTCACTATGGCTTCCCCTTTTGCCCCTAAAAGCGAATCAATTGTGCAAATGCATAAAACACTCCCTCTCTCATGCAGGTACAAAGCAATCGCGTGGGTGCGGATGACTTATCCCAAGTGGGCAAAGTGTAGGCGCCAACAGGACTCTAGAAAACGCCACAGCGCGAATGATGCAAATTGCACGCCCGTAGCGCTTTGAATTCTTTTACTGGTCTAAGCCACCATCCTTCGATTCCCGTTTTTTCGTGGCAACTGGGTTTATCCTTTCTTAATCTCCCCCTTGGGTTAATGCAAGTCGTAGGAGTCAATGACGCGATAGACAATTCTGGTTGGGCCTTTGGTTGTTTCTTTGTCAGGCTGCCCGCACTCTTTGGAGATTACGGACGCTAACATCTGCAAGCTGTCAGGTACCCGAACTTTCATGTTGATCGTGGAAAGGTCATTGGTAGTGATCAACAGGCACACACATAATGTCGCAATCGTATATAAGTTTTTGGATGCAGTGTGTTACCAAAACAGAACATTAAGGTTGTGTGATGCTATAAACGGCAGTTGATGAAGATGAAAGAACCTGAATGGGACAATAGAATCTCCAACACATAGAACAATACTACTATTCTTGTCCTAGAGATACCCTACACACCAACATAAAGAAAACAATGGAATATACAATACGTCAGAGACGCAAGTTGGTGGAGAGGAAAACTCAGCATGAGGGGTTTCTTTCACGGAAGCAATTCTCACTAATTCGGCTTCTTCGGGAACGATCCTACCATTCTAATACTGCTGGCACGATCGATGAGATTCTAATGCAATGATCTTGGTGATCAGCATGACGATCAACGGGGAGCTGAGATGTCAAAACCTGGAAGTTGTGGTTCTCCGGCTTACTTCTGCCGGTTGATGCTCCATAGGGTAACTATCGTCTTTCGAAAACTCACTAACAAACGCGATATGGGTTACACTGTACTTAATTTCCAATTCTCCATTCTTACTACGGAGAAGACGATAGATTCGGAACACTAAAAATAAACAAAGCTTCTTTGATGTTTATCTGGCAACGACAAAGCTAAAGGCTGGAACAATATGAACCATACGAAACTATACTGAATTGCCGACAGCTAACACGAGATGGCAAAAGTATAGGGCCCTACGGAAATGAATACCTGCTACCCCTATCGTGAATAGCAACTAAGGAGCAATAAACAACTTCAGCTGGCCGGGATGCTTCATAGTCCAGTGGATTATTCGTATCTAGATTTCGTACACTATTTGGTCCAGCCCAAGCTGAATGCCAAAATATGACAGTGCCCCGGGCTTCCCAGAGAACCGGACTCACTGGTGCGGCAACGAAAAAGAAACTATTCCCTAGCGATTCATACAGACTTGCCAACAACAGCCTTGGGCCTTGCAAGGTCAAATGTTTGTAAACGTCTCCCCCGGTTCAAGTGACTGTAAAAAAGTGTGAATTAATCCCAGTATCTCCACCGCAGCTCTCGGCGAGTGCCCTTTAGCGATAGCGCTAACGTGGCCCAAAATGGTTAGCGCAGCCACGATTTAGTCAGGGGTCAGGGGACCACCCCTGTGGGACCGACTCAGCGCTCCATTACCCAAGTGGCTAACGACTTTGGACTTTGGACCCACGCGCACCGCACTCTCACTTTGTTCACCTTAACTTGATCCTTTTTCACGGCCATGCCCGTTATTTACAGCACTGACATGGTTCTCTATCTGGTCTAGTCTCTAGATCCATCTGCTCATCTCTGCCATGGGTGTGTCCTAGCTCCTTTCAATAGCGCCCCCAAACTAACCCGAGCTCAGGCACACTATCAAATCCAAAGATGGGTCGGCCACGCCCAAAGGCCCATGCCCGTAAAGACGAGAAGTGAGGGAGAGATGGATGGATGGCGGAGAAGCAGGGGAAAGAAAGGACGAGCCGCAGCCGGTCGTTTCTTGCATATAAACACCATGCTCCGACCACCTTGAGCATACTTTCTCTCCCACTTCTTTTCTTGTCACTCTCTCATCTTTACAGTCTTCGCGGATAATAAGTGACTCTTCAGAGTTCCACCGCAGTCCATTCGTTCATTCCTGAGTTTGTACATTTTTTCCAACATAATGAAGACCGCTGTTTATATGGCCATGGCCTTCGGCCTGGCTGCTGCCTACCCCGACCCCAGCACTGAGCCTTGTGAGTGCGAGACCGACGACCTGTGCTACCTCGCTATTGTCGATCATCGCGACACCTACTGTGGCGCTGCCCTGGAGAGCTGCCTGATCCCCAGTGCTTGCAAGAACCCCTCGGACTCTAGCGACCGCAGCATCCTCCAAGACGCTTGCACTTGCATCGTCCCCACCACCACCAGCGCTGAGGTTGTCTCTTCTACTGAGACTGCCACCACCGAGACCCAGACTCACGGTACTGAGACTGAGACCCAGACTCACGGTACTGAGACTGCTACTCACGGTACCGAGACTGAGACCAAGACTCACGGTACTGAGACCGAGACCCAGACTCACGGTACTGAGACTGCTACCCACGGTACCGAGACTGAGACCAAGACTCACGGTACTGAGACTGCTACCCACGGTACCGAGACTGAGACCAAGACTCACGGCACTGAGACTGCTACCACCGGTACCGAGAAGGGCACTGCCACCACTGAGACCGAGACCGGATCCAAGAGCACCGAGACTGCTACCCACATCACCACCGAGTCTGGCTCCGCCCCCGCCACCTCTGCTACCGAGACCACTACCTCCGAGGAGGACTGTGAGACCGAGACCGAGACTGAGACCGGTACCAAGACCGCTGAGACTCACTCCGTCCCTACCGACACCAAGACCGTCCCTGTCAACACCGACACCAAGACCGCTCCTACTGGTACCGAGACTGTCCCTGTCAACACTGATACTAAGACTGCTCCTACTGGCACCGAGACCGTCCCTGTCAACACCGACACCAAGACTGCTCCTACTGGCACTGAGACTGCTCCCGTTAACACTGACACCAAGACTGCTCCCGTCAACACTGACACCAAGACTGCCCCTGTTAACACCGACACCAAGACTGCTCCTACTGGCACTGAGACTGCTCCCGTTAACACTGACACCAAGACCGCTCCTGTCAACACCAAGACCAAGACTGGCACTGAGGGTGTCTCCACCACTTGCACTGAGTCTGCTACCGTCCCTTACACCACTAAGACTGTCTACACCACTGCTACTCACACCTACACCAAGTGCCCTCCTTACGTCAAGAACTGCCCCAACGGTCCCCACGGTCCTTACACCGTCACTGAGACTGTTGCCGTTTCTACCACTGTCTGCCCTGTGACTGAGGAGCACCCCTCCAAGCCCACTGGTTACACTCCTCCCAAGTACACCACCAAGACCATCTACTCTACTGATGTCTACACTGTCACCAAGTGCCCTCCTACCGTCAAGGACTGCCCCTACGGATCTGTCACCACCAAGTCTTACCCCGTCTCCACCACCGTCTGCCCTGTCACTGAGGAGCACTCCAAGCCCACTGGTTACGCTCCTCCCGCTGAGTACACCACCAAGACTGTCTACTCCACCAAGGTCTACACTGTCACCAAGTGCGGCCCTGAGGTCAAGAACTGCCCTTACGGTTCCGTCACCACTGAGACTGTCCCTGTCTCTACCACTGTCTGCCCTGTGACCGAGGAGCACCCCGCCAAGCCCACTGGCTATGCTCCTCCCAACTACAGCACTCTCTACACCACCAAGACCGCCACCCTCACCAAGGTCTACACTATCTCCAAGTGTGGTCCTGAGGTCCCCAACTGCCCCTATGGCGCTGTCACCACTGAGACCCAGGAGCACACCACTGTCTACGCCACCGGTACTAAGGAGGTTCCTTCTTACCCTACCGTTGTCGTTCCCAAGCCTGGTCAGCCCGAGCAGCCCGCTCAGCCCAACTACCCTGCTCCTAAGNNCGCTCCCAAGCCCGAGACTCCTGCTCAGCCTGAGAAGCCTTATGCCGCTCCTCCTGCTCCCAAGCCTGAGGGTGGTTACAAGGCTCCCGAGGCCAGCCAGCCTTCTGCCACTCTCCCCTACCACGCCCCCACTGGCACTGCCCCCGCTGTCGAGGTCACTGCCGGTGCTTCTCGCTTCGGTGTCGAGATGGCCGTCGCTGCCGCTGGTGTTCTTGCCGTTCTTCTGTAAATGCATCACGGAAAGTAAAATATTCCCTTGCTGTTTATTTTTATAACATAATAAGCTTCACTATGTACATAGTATGATAGACGCCCTTGGCCTAGTCAAGTAGTGGTAGAAGAATGGTTATGATTTTGGATAAATATTGTGTAATCTGTTGCTGTAGATACCATCTCATTAATTATAGACATGTCTATTAAGTCTTGATCTGAGAATCGTGGATGTGAAATGAGTGCCTTGAAATGCTTGACTCCCACTGATGAATCCAATGACTACACGCCTAGCCTTACAACCTCTGTGCTCTCTAAGCTACGATATCATATCACACCAACACTGCAGCCGTTAAATCACGTGCGAACTGGTGATAGAGCCGTTTTTCTTTGTGGTCATCAGTGTCCCCATGTGACAATAGTTTCCGAAGTTTATCTCCCCAGTTTCGTTTGGTGTGTGGAACAACGCTAGAACAAAGGGAGGGGGCGAGAAGTAAACTGGGGGACCGTTTCAACCAGATCGTTGGGACTTCCGAAAGTCAAACAAGCCGTTGAGAAAAACAGGGAGAGACATGATTTTGCTCTGGAATGCGGGAAGAGGGGTGGGTATCCAGATTGTGGAAAGGTTCCAGAAAATAGCTTGTTTTGAAAGGAAATGTGGCTTTACTTGCGGTGTGAGCGAATTATCGGTGAGAAGACGTTGAAAGATACTTTGGAATAACAAACAATGAATATTGAGTTGAGATAAAGAACTGATAGTGTGTTGATGTCAAGTCTGTCAAAGAACATATGGTTATTGTCAATGGATATAGACTTTACAGGGGTGCAGAAGTGTTCGGAAGATTTTGAATAGTCGTGATTGGTCCTTCAGAAAGAGACAAAGACAAACAAATAGATGGTGTAAAGCATCCATGTGACGTCGTCATAGTAAAGTGATTGCTTCATCGATAAGTCTTGTCCGGTGTTGCTCTCCCGCGGCATTTCGGAAGATGAGAGCAAGGTACGTACCCCAACTATCACGAGGGTAGGGGTGATGTAGATGGCTTCAAGCTTTCATAGATCACACCAGAAATAACGGCGTTGTTGTCGATCACTGATTATTCCTCACCGCTCGAACGTTTAATTTGTTTATCTTTCAACGTTAGAGGGGTGAATTTTTGACCAGGTCATATGGCTTTTATAGAATGTTTGGCGTGCCTGTTTCACTAATAAGGCGACGGATGCAAGGGCAGATGACATACATGAGGCGCGAGGGATGCAGAAGGGATGTCAGATAATTATTAAGCATCTGTTAAGTCAGATTGATTCGATAATAAAATAAGCAACTATCCGACTTGGCTTGTGGTGTGTGATAGTTAGTTCATTGTTGACTGAGGATGAGTTGTTTAGTCTTAGTATCTATCCATTAGCGACTGCTGGGCCGTAATGCGAAACACCTCTTGTCCTCAAAGAGGGCCATTTATTAACTCATGGCTGGTTTTTTTTTTTTTTTGATTTGAGAAAAGAGACAACATAGATCTATTGAAAGGCTGCATCACTACTTGGCATGATGGTGTTGCCGAAGAGCCTAGCTGGTGTGGCACAAGGCATTTCGTGCCTGGAGCCACAGTAAGCACAGCCGTGATCTGCGCCTCTATCCATGTTCCACTATTGAACCAAGGTTCCCTCTGAGTTGAAGATTTAGTTGTAGTTGTGCTAAAATGCGGGTTTATGATAATTGTATGAGTCCAATTAAATTATTGAAATGGCTCATACGACCAGGTTGATATCAAATTATATTGAAATGACCAACGGCCGCAGTAGCTTGGCGGTTGCTGTAACAGCTTCTTAAACCACTATCGCGCACTAACATCCTTGCAGCTTTCAGTCATAGCTTAATGAGATATAGATTAGATTATCTATCTCCCATCTATCTTCACATCAATGCATCGGGAATACGGCACCCGGAAATCCTACGGACTTGGCTTCCTGAAATCATCCATTCACAGCACATCTTGTCTCACACCAACGTCCATTTGTAGCTCTCACAAACCTATTCCGAACAGGCCTCCTGCGTGCCATCATGAGGCGCAGCAGCTCCCACCCATTCCAATGTGTGATGCAGGCAGGTCTAGTATTTGTGTCATAGTGGCCCCGCGGCCTACTTTGGCGGCCACCTTCACCATCATCCGCTGCAGAGTTACACTCACTGCCCTCTGGCGACCTGTATTTTCGACCCGGCGAACTGGAGGGAGCTTACTTATTAAACTAGCAATTCCCATCTGCATCATGAGAGCCTCGTGTGCTCTTTGACATTTAATGCGAGGCTGCATCAGCTTTTTCTTCCTAATTGATCAGCGTTGCCTTATTTCCACTATCGTTGTCGCTCATTGACAGCGATACAGTCTCATCTCAGCGCAATGAACAATAACGCAGCTTCGCCTTTCAACCTCCAAGTTCCGATATCGTCTGCTTCGCCTAGCGGTTCGAACAACACCACAACAGGAAGGCCGCCGCTATGGACTCCTTCATCACGACGAAAAGTCTCTCGACTTTATCTTTATACTACACTTCCTTTGGACAAGATTATGGCTGTTGTACATGCTAAATCTCCAGATACTCCTCAGCCTGGGTATGTCTTTCTTGGCACCATGCGCTTGGGACTTATACTGATGATGTGTATAGTAAAGATTCCGCTCACAAGACACTCAATGCAATGCTCAATAAGCAGCCACGATGGCTTCACCCCAAGTCCGAAGACGATATGGCACGACGACTAGAAGAATTAGCTTTATCTCCTACACGCACCAGTTCGACAAACAATTCCATCGCATCTCCAACACAAGGCAATGGTCCTATTCCAGCTTTGAATGCTATCCCAACGCCGCACCTTGTTAGGGATCCAGGCACCAGAGTTTCGCTCGAAGTCCCGCCTTTCAACCAATATCCTCAGCAACATCCTCAGCAACATCCTCAACAAGCTCGTGTACATAGATCCGCCGCCCAGATACAGTTACAACGACAGCAAGAAGAGAATAGCTCTTTTCGAAATTTCTTACATCGACCTACATTCATGACTACATCGACAGAAGGCACCACTGGAACTTTACATAGTGTACTCGACGGATATGACCACCCATATATCAAGACAGTCAAGCGCCTCATCAAGCGATACACAGCACCTCTCAACCGTCGGGGAGCCAGTCTTTCGCCTATCTCAGATGAAGAGCCAATTGCTGATTCTTGGCTCAACGATCGAGATGCAGCATGTGATCTTCCCGGGGGTCCTTATTACCTCCCCGGAAACTTCCTCTGCCTCGACGAACTTGACCAACACACATGTTTTTCTACTACCGAGGACCATTTAAGAAGGGCTTGTTTCTGCCACCTTATGTATGAGATCCAGAGACCAGCCTGGGTTGTAAAACAAGGCCTTACCGAAACCGGAGTACACACTCTGGAAAGATATTTATTTGATCAGCGCGATCACTTTGGTCACACACCACTTCATCTCATGGCGGCGCGATTTCTTCCGGACCAACTCTTTCAAGCAATTTTATCAAATCAGTGCAACTACATAAATGAGCAAAATGCAGCTGGCCAAACACTCCTGCACGTACTGCACACCCAGTGGTTCAATCAGGAGAACCAGCTGTTGCTCACACAGCTGTTAAATTCTCTAGCTTGCAGGGGATTTGACTTCAGTGCTCGAGATTGCTACGGGCGCTCATTCTCGCATATTCTGATTTTGACAGATGTATCGCCTCAGCTACGGAACCACTTGCTTGAGCTGTGCAGTGAGACGAGTTATCAGAAGAGGGATGCGTTCAACATAACGCCTACCTATTCTAAAATTACTGAGCCAAACATGGGCATCAACAGAGTTTATACTCAGTCAATGGACCTCGACCCGCCAGTACCAATGTCTCGAGAAGGCAGCATCGCAGACCCTTATCACCAAGAAGATATCACGCAAGAAGCGAATCTTCTCAGATCAATCGCCGCGGCTCAGAAAGATCCCCTATATGAGGACTCAGAAGGCCGCAATGGACTGCATTGCCTCGCAGCTGCCACACTTAGCAACTCAAGCATCACGCAACGATACTACCTCGATGAAAATGGGCTGCCAGCCGATCGAAAACGCAGAAAAGACAAGGAGAAGGCCGCGAAGGATTTGGACTCGAGTACCGACAAATTAGATTTCCGATTAACCCTCTTGATAAATCTTCTTGGAGCAGGCGTCGATCCAAACCACTACGACACCCACGGCAACACACCTCTCATGGCATTCGCCGCCCATCTTCCGGAAGACGATGATTACAAGAAGGGACCTGAAATATTGAAAGAGCTCATTGCATCCGGCGCACAAGTCAATGCTCGCAACAGAGCAGGCGAGACAGCGCTACACATTGCAGTTCGTTGCGGTCACAAACTAGCCGTTAAGCAACTCGTCGAGTGCGGTGCATGCGTACACGTTCGTGATGCAGCTGGTCGAAGTGTACTAGAACTAGCAGACGTCAAGATGAAGAGTCTGAGAGGCCATGACGCAGCAGAGTATGCACACCTTGAGGCATGCCGGGCTTGGTTGAGTGGTACTTCAGCAGGAGCAGTGCAAGAGCCGACGGTCTTACAGGAGTGGGAGTTCGTTCCCAGGCAGGAGAATTGAAGAGAAAACGATGAGATGAGATGAATATATGTATCTATATAGAGGTTTTGGTCTTTTGTTTTGGCGTTTGGTTAGACGTGGATACCCAGGTTATAAGGGCAAAAGAACTAGTATAGACTTGATTTCAGTGTATATATAGTGACCAAATCTCATCGAAATTATGGAATTTTTTTTTTGATAAGAAATGATAACCCTCTGGATACTCATATGAACTCGCAATCTTGCGTCTTCAATGTTTCTTTCCATCGCAGTAGTTCCTCAGTGTTGTATAGCTGTTTCCTTTCGTTCGAGATCAATCGCTGCGGAGTTAACGGACAGTTTAACAATTTCTTGAAGCTACCTTATCCATCTGATATTTACCTTCTACTCCCGATTTACTGCTGGGATGTTAATAATCTTGATGATCCTAAAGTCCGAAAAACAAGGGTTGTCTCAGTCTGGTCCAATATGATTGACTTTCGGACTTCTTGGAGAAGCGTCAGCATCCCTCCAACGCCGATGGCTGACGCCAGCGGCAATGTTGTGCAACACACACACTTCACCTCTTTGATATGGAATATAGAATATCGAGAGCATCAATTTCGGCGTTTAAAAAATGGGCAAGACTATAAATGCTGTGGGATCTTCCCACTTGGATACAATTATCATCATCAACACTCTCAATGCACACCTATTTAACACTTTGCAGATCATCACTTCATAAACTCCCAGCCATTAATCATTATGTCCCCTCATTCCATCTCAACCACCACCAATGAACTCGTCAATGAGTATGCCGATATCATCAAGGGAAAAACTATCCTCACCACGGGTGTAACTCCCAACAGTCTCGGCGCAACCTTTATTCTGGAAACAGCCTCCAAATCACCTGAGCTTCTCATCCTTGCAGGCCGCAACGCCTCAAAGCTTGAAGAGATGTCTGACGCTATCACCAAAGCCAACCCCAATGTCAAAACACGTTCCCTCGTGGTCGACCTTGGTTCTTTGGCTTCAGTGCGCAAGGCTGCTGAAGATGTTAACAGCTGGAGTGACGTGCCTAGCATTGATGTTGTTATGAACAATGCTGGTGTCATGGCTATTCCGTATACTAAGAGCACTGATGGCTATGAGATGCAATTCGCTGTTTGTCATCTTGGTCATTTCCTCTTGACCAACCTGATTATGGACAAGATCCTTGCTTCCAAGTCACCTCGTGTTGTGAATATCTCAAGCAATGGCCACAGCCTTGGCCCCATCCGTTTCCCTGACCCTCACTTCAGTGTAAGTCACACCATCTTCTATCTGAAACCTAACTAACTCGAGTAGAATGGTGAACTCTATGATGAGTGGAGTGCCTACGGTCAATCTAAGACTGCAAACATGCTCTTCTCTGTATCTCTAGCTCAAAAGCTCGGAAGCCGGGGTCTTCAGTCGTACAGTCTGAACCCTGGCCTTATCCTTACAACTGGTCTTGGTACACACTTGGACTTTGCCAGCATGGACGCCGACCTTGGAAAGTTTCGTAAGTTCTCTCATGCTTCTTTGGTGATTCGCAACTAACAAATCCTCCAGTCAAGTTTCATCGCATGCGCGGTAACTCCGAAGGATGGGAGTTTATGGCCCCCGTTCCCGCTGAAGTTGGCGCCGCAACACATACCTTTGCTGCTTTTGACCCCAACATCAAGGGTAAGTTAAACCCAGACTCCGATAGAACATTACACTGATATTTGATAGCTAGCAATGGTGCTTATCTGGTAGAGTCGAGAGTCTCTGATCCTTTTGTCGACACTGTAAAGTCTTGGGCTCGGGACCCTATTGAAGCCGAGAAGCTTTGGAGGTTGAGCGAGGAACTTGTTGGACAGAAATTCGGATACTGAGTGGTTTCGTTTATTTCTTTTGTAGAAGGTGGGAAAAGTGAATCATAGAATGTGATTTACTATTTATGACTGTTTCTAATTATGCTCATTTCTTCAACTGTGTAACATTAGTTTGTGGCTTTTTATCAATTAAATGCGTTGAGCTTTTCATGGGCTGCCATGTGCAATTGAAATGATACCGTGAATGCGGTAGCTTGCCTCAATCCTATATCATTTCTCTGCATAAAATGGTTGATACCCTATGCCGGGCTCAATTCAAATTCTTTGTCGTGTATCGTCATAAATAAAAACGATTAGTTGGTTTAGCTATTGATTATAAAGTTGGCTTAGTTACTCACCTGACAGCTCAACATGACGGACCCGTCAAGGTGTTGGCATGCTTCGGTTGGCTCATCTCGTAACAGAGTGATTCATCAAGGTGAATGCGGTGAACAATTTAACGCAATGAAAAAGAGGGACAAATTATCATAAAACTTGAGGTAAAACATACAAGAAATAATAATAATAATATGTAATACAGCTTGGTATCCCAAACATTCTAGCATTGATTGCTCACTGAAGCTTAGCGTAGGCAACGTGAATAGCGGCTGCGCTGTGGCGTTGGGCTGCCTGTTTGGCGCTGAAAGGCTACAAGCTACAGGGGCTCTTTCCATGGGCTGGGTGTCTGCCGGGCCCCGCCGATCACTTAGGTTTGGAATGACTGGTATGAAGCTTCCATTACGAAGGTTACTTCTCCAACTTCACTCCATTATATTTGTTCTTTTCTTTTGCAACACCATCGATACTTTGTATCTTCACTTTCACTTTCACTTTGCTTGCTTCGTTGAGCTCTGCTGCTCGCTCGCTCGTCTGATACGTCATTGCCTTTCGCCTGCTTGCTTACTTATCTTTCCATCACTGCCCCTCTTTCATGATCGCCCGAGTTCGATTAGCTCATGGCCCACGGCCATCATGAGTGCTTCCGACCTTAGAGATGCTCAAGATGGCATCGCTGAACATGATATTACTGAGCTATCTTCGGATGCGACAATCCAAACCATAGAAACTCCTCTTAAATTTGAGCTCCCTGAAGATTGTCGCATATTCACGCCATTTCCCCGCCTGCCACCCGAGATACGCACACAAATATGGCAAAGTACCCTAAATACTCCTGGCATGCATTTTCTCAAGATCGACACCGACTGGCATCCATCCACTGGACTTGGAAAATGGTGGCTCAGAGAAACCCATCCTTTCCATCAGAATACCGAGCATGAGGATGAGAATGTTGATCCCATGGCACTCGAGGTCAAAAGGGAAATACGTCCAACCTCAAAAGTGTACGCTACACTTAAACCTCTCTACCCCACTCCGCAAGCCGATATCTCTTATTACACCAACCTCCATCAACAACTCGCAAGACTTTCCGTTACATGCAACGAGGCTGCCTCTGTAGTCAAAAGTCTCACAAACCGGTCTACGGCCTTGCGGTTGAACACTGGCCGCATCGTTAGTCTCAACTCCTCCTCAGACATCATCTATCTTGAATACGTCCCTCCTGAAGTTTACGAAGACAGCATACGCTTCCACAAAGGTTTAAGCTGTTCAGGACTCGATCAGATTCGCAAGGTCGCGGTACGGTATTGTCACAAATGGTACGAAGATAAATCGCAACGCCGATGTCCAAACTGTGGCCTGGTTCACCACAACCCTAATAGAGTCGGTTACCCAAAGCACCTCTACCGGTTTTTAGCACAATATCTTCCCAATCTGGAGCAGTTCTTTTTTGTAGATTATCTCATTCTACGCAAGTCTGATCCCAATGCAGCCAGGGATCGCTACGGCTTCCCGACAGGCTTCAAAGGCAAGTGATGTATGGACAAGGCATGGCTCGTGTATTGCTAACTACAGTTCAGCAAAACCTGGAACATGCAGGTTTGAGGGCGGAAACAGAAGTTACTTCGAAGCGAATGAACAAGACTGGAACATGAATTCCCGAGTACTTAATGTCAAAACCTGGCTACAGGAGCAGTTTGTCAAATACGCCAGGACAAGTAAGCTGAGCAAACACAAAAACCCAGAGAAGGTCGAATTTGGTGTTTTAGCATGCGAATGGAACGTCGAGCCACCAATAGAGCCAAAGAGGGCACCTGTGACGCCGGTCAAGAAAGGAAGAAATAAGAGAGTTAACAGCGAAGAGCCTGCCTCGAGGAGGATTCGACGTGGATCTATACAGCCAGCGTCAAGTCCCATCAGTGATCGTCTTCCATATGATTTGGCGGCCGGTTTCCCATTTGTTTTTGACGCATGCGGCAGTAACAACTACGATTTCACCTTTTCGATGCCTCTATAAAGGCTTTGCATGCATTTTGCTTGTGTTTTGCGAGGAGTTGAGGTTAGGAACTGGAATTGGGCTATAAAAACCAGCACTTTGATGTGACAAGAGGGCGGGCGGCACACAAGACCAAGACGGAGTGGTCAATCATCATTATTACAAGTACAAGATTAGAACAACTTAGAGTATAATTCATCCGATCAACGGATACCTCAACCTGGATCCTACGATTTACATCTCGCTCCTACAGCATGAATGCATTTCTATTGTTACATAATTTGAGTGGTGATAGATACCGGCTAGGATATGCTCAGTATATACCCATCATTGCGAACTCCTCAATTAACCCTTTAGTTAGTCTATTGATCTCCATCAGTTTGCTGGGCCGTGATGTCCATCCATCTTCAACTTCCCCCAACTCTGTGTTCAGCATATCTCTATATCGCTGGCTTGTCAACAGACCAGTCCAAGCGCTTTGGCTTGACCAGGGACCAGGAAGGCCTATCAGATAATTCATCTGACCCATAATGTGACTAAACATCTCGT
Organism: Fusarium anguioides; assembly: GCA_012977745.1. NCBI lineage: Eukaryota > Fungi > Ascomycota > Sordariomycetes > Hypocreales > Nectriaceae > Fusarium > Fusarium anguioides. Next base: position 152,285 of record JAALXK010000055.1, read on the forward strand.
TAAAGAGAACAAATTGTGTCGTCGGCTCAACCAAGGACACATCCGCGAAAGCCATGGGTGCTGCATCAATGAGATTCTGTTGTGGATCCGACATGGAGTTGAATATGACCTTGAGTATGATTTCAAGATGCTTGATGAGTTGTACGTAGCAGGATATGACTAGAAACATGGTGGCTGAATCGAATACGGGAGGGAGCTCAGGAGTAGTGCTCGTGGGTGATGGCGTTGTGTCCCCAGATGATGAGGAGGACGAGACAGAAGACACAGTATTCGCCGTCAGTACCAGCATCATTCTGTTTGTATGTCTTCTTCCTTGGTAAAAGACTGTCCGTGTACCAAGCTGCCGATGCAGTGTCTTCAATAAAACAAGATATTCTTGCGCCACCTTCAACACGGCCTGGATGTTCTGAAACCCAGTCTGCAGATCGCGCTCTGAGCAAACAAAACTGTGAAATCCGGTATCAACGGCAACTTGTGACACGAATTCCCAGCCGCGATGGATATCGACATGTAACTTTGACAAAATCTCAAAAACTTGCGTGCTGGGGCATATGATACGCTGCTCAATATCTGGCGGATCAAGCTCTTGGACAGCTGGCCACGCCTCCATCGGGAACGGAAGACTCTCAGGTGAATACCCGCAAAACGGATCAAGATTCCAAGCTGTATCATCCAATAGACTTGAAAGAAACTGAGCCTCTTGGTCTGTTTGCCTGTGAAGTACTATGTCTTTCTTTGGAGGTCTACCAACACGTCGCTGCAGACCAGCTTGACATGTCAGACCAAGACGGGAGCAACGGGCGCATGAGGAAGAGGGGTTGGTAGGACGTGAACAGCGGAGTTTTTGCTTCCGACAGCGTTCACAGGCTGAACGGATTTGATTGGGATGTGTATGCATGTTGGTTTTGGTCTATTTGGCTTGTTTGAGAAGCTGTGTTGGTTATGAGATGGAAAGTTGTTGGACGATTGGGAAATGACCCGGGGTTCGGAGGGTTTTAGTGGGGCGATCGGAGGGTTTTGGGGTACCTATGTGGAGACTACGGGAGGGACGGGAGGCTGGCGGGGCCGGACAGGAAGTGAAATGAAATGAGTGGGTTTGATATATTGAGCTGTGATTTGCTAGATCTAACTTGGAAAGTTGTAAGTGTCTGTTTGCATGTATCACAGCATCCATCAGAATATGAGTTGTCGTCAAGATGAGGTCCTCACCGACGGTCTACCGCATAAAGCACTGACTTGGTGAGATATTGAGAGGAGTTATCTCTTTTCTCTTTTGTAGATTTAGAAAATGGTTTTGTCATCCAAAATCAACATGACCGATCCCTCTTTCTTGTATATAACTCTCCTCTGCCCCTCCCAACTTGACTCTTTTTCTTTCCTCCTCAGATATTCACGCCCTGGGCTACTTAGCTGTAGCGCTGGGGCAACCCCCTCTTTGTTGCTTGAGATAGCTTCTCCTCGAACACTTCAACTTGTTTTTCTTTTCACGACCCTTCCCGGAGCACTTTAACCATCCCCTTCGCGATCCTCCCTCCTCAAGTGCCATCCAATCCCTTCATCATCCGGCAAGAAGCCTACATCCGATAGACTTGCGTCAAGACATACCATCGCAATGCATCTTTGCCGGCTTTATCGAACCTTGATGAGTCAGCTGCAGGACAGTCTTCCTGATCGAGTTCCCATACTAGGAACTGCCAGGAGACATTTCAGACGCATTCGGTTCTTCCACGTACGAAAGATGTTGTTACGACCCAGAGCAAGAAGCCGTGATTCAGCTCTGGGAGCAACATGGAGGTCAATCTGGAGGCTCAGGCATTTGACCTATCATTCCTTGGCCAAGCCAAGGAAGGTAATTACTCCCATTCAATAACCTCAATACCATGGAAGAATGTTACTAATACCAACTTATAGAGAGTGATTGCTTCCTACGAAATTATGGAAATGCCAAAAGTGTTCTCCAACTTATCAACAGCAAAACCTACAAAGCCTTCAAGCTAGCTGGCATCGGGAAAAAACGCCGATTGATTTGGAACGACACCATCGCAAAGGAGCATTTCGCATGCGAAAAAGATGTCATTATGTTCGGTATTATTCCTGAGGTACTTGCCTAGTAAGAGGGCCGAAAGTAAGTTGTTATTATCCAACTGCTTCTTGTGACGATGCTAACTTTTATATTAGGAGACAAAACAGTCTTGAAGCGAGCACAATAAAGACCCATGGTTCTCGCACATCCTCAAAAGTAAAATCAACTAGCAGACCTTTTAGACTTCCACGCTGACAGTTACATGAATACAGGAGAACAAGCTGAGCTTGAAGGCGGCGACGATGGCATCTTTCAAGAAGGTGCTCGACAAAGACGGTATATAAGAAAGGACCAAACGACAAGCCGAAAACAGGAATACCCGTCCTCCTTCACGCACCAAAGCCACTCTCAAAATGTCCACTGAGACAGTGGCTGGAAGAGAAGCCCTCAAAAGACAGACATCCTCTTTCGCTAGGGCTCCATCTGCGGATCAAAACACCCGAATAAATAGCCGACTACTGGTTCAGGGCGACCAGCGTGTTTCTTTTATTAGCATCAACTGTATTACAGGCCCGGATCTCAAGGAACAACAGCACCACGAACTGGCCTTTTCGTGAAGCATTATTAGCTTTACTGAAATCATGCCTCCTTTGGACATCGCCCATATTATAATATACCCTTCGTAGTCGACTACGATATCAATGAGCAACACTGGCAACCAGATAAAAGGGCGCTTAAAACACTGAACTCTTAGTCGTCAACGTATTCAGACCTGGCCTTGAAACCAAAAACCAGCGCCGGGAATTTCTCCCTGGTAGATAAGGTCCAGACTCTCAGACAGGAGAACGCCAAGCTTATTTTTGACTATTGTGCTGATTTCAGCCGTGTCACTAAGGCAGGAGAGACAGTGGCGAGCATGATCTTGTGCGGCTTCCTAAGTCGGGGAGTACAGAAAATAGCTGCGACAGCGCGAACATTTGCCTGCAAAGCGAAAATACTGGGCCTCTGAGAAGTAGGCCCAAACCACCGAGAAGGCTTCTGACGCTCCTGATAACCACCTTCAGAAGCTTGAGAGTATCTAAGAGAACAAGACTGCTCCATTCAAGCGCAAGGGGAAAGACGAAAACTTGGCGGAAAAACAGAAGAAGGTGGATGTCATCACATTTCTGTCTATCTTTCACTCTCAGTCTTTTCCCAAGCTATCATTTCAGGACGCATGACGAAGAAAGCGTGTCCAGGCATTGAACACCCTCGACAACGACACCCTACATCTTCAGCGAGTTGCCCTCCATTGGATGATTAACGAGTCAAACCGCTTGATTAACACCAGCGGGGTTGTTCCTCAACAAAAGACACTGTCAATGCAACCTACACCGAATTCAGGAAAAGCTGCCTTCCTCAAACTCAAACACAATATTGACTGAAATTAGTCAAGCTCTTCTTTGCCGTATTCCGACACGTAAGCCCGCTGACGAGTGGGATATCACAACATACCGCAAGGAGTACGCAAAGCTCCATCGAAAGGTGGCACTTTGAGAGGAATTGGAAGGGGAGTCTACATGATTTTCAAATGAACTTTGAGTTCGACTCCAGGCTATCCACGAAGCCAGAGAGTCGGGATCTAGCATCCCACTTGGAGGAGGACGAAGCAGATCCACGGAATTGATCTAGAGCTCTCTTCTTCATATTACCTCTCCCTTTCCTCTTCTCTATTGGCAATACCTCAACCCCCGCGCCAATAATATCATAATGGCCAACCTTTCGAAGATGCTGATTACGCTGGACAATGTTCGAAGAGTCAGAGTGGACCCAGAGTCCCCAGCCAAATCTTCCTAACACGCACTATTCTCAGTCCCCATCGACTTTCCTTTTACAAGGCGCTCTACAGCTTGCAGATCCCATTGGGTATCTGATGCAATATAGCAGGACAACCATATCCCTATCACTCGCCGTTGACAGTATTATGTCATTCCAACCCACTCTAAACGAGACGGAATCTCATGTGACCTATCGTCTCGACTATCTCCTTGACTTTCAGTCACAGAAATGATAGAACGGCAGGAGCCTCTTTTCAGAACTCAGTGTTGAGGATGATATCGCAATCCAGAAGGCCTACTCCAGTATCACAAATGATAGTGTCAAGTTCACACTTCCTGCACTCCACGTCACCCGTTGGAAAATCTATCACCCGGAATATCTGTCACAGTTAGACCACGACTTGTATCAAGACTTGAAGTAGTATGTGATTGTCTCAAGCATGCCCAGCAGGAACTGAAAAGAATCTCGTTCGCCCAATGAAGAGGATGATCAGAAAGTTCAAACCAACAAGGCGAGACCCTTAACGAAATATAGCGTGAAGACTGAAGGTTCTCTGGACGATCTTTTGCGACGGCACTCTATGAACAGCTTCCTACATGACGTTGAACTCTCCAAGTTGTTCCCAGGAAGACAGTCACGAAATCTAAGCCATCAGCCAACACCAGGGTCGATGCTGCAGAAACCGAACGCAGTCGATCCATTGAACCTAGACCGAATTACAGGTTCATCTAGCACATCTAGCACATCTCGGAGCCTAGCTTGGTGAAATAAAGGAGAGGAATGAAGGCCGCCACACACACCACTCAAGATCTTCGCCGAAGCCAACGATCGAGACGATAGCATCTGTTCACATTTCTTCACAATGTCATTTGGCAATGAGACTAGCTATGCGAAATCGAAGCTTTTAGAGCCTATAGAGTCAACAGAACTACAAGTAGAGTAAAGATACTGGTTGAATGGGTGACCCCAGCGTCTCGATCTTCGTAAATGGCCTCGCTGAGAGAAAACCTCAATCTGTTCGAATCAAGGAGCACGTGCCGCCTTCTAAGTCAAGTCACAACTATCAGATGGGTTTCTGGATGAAGAATTACACCTGTCCCTCGTATTATCGGCTATGGCTGCTTCCGAGATTCACCTGCCTTCCGATGAGCTGGAGGAATGGGTCTTCATCTGAGACTGATCTCGGATGAAGAATAGCGCTGCAAGGTGCAGTGGGTTGGCTACACACAAAAGCAACATACCAGGGAATCTTGAGAGGACCTCCTCGATATTGATCTCTCAAAGGTGACGATCAGCCATTAATCTGAGGGCAACTAAAGAGAAGTTTAAAGAACTGTACACAGGAGCATTGAAGATACGCTCATAGGTCGTATGTTGCAGTGGCTGACGCTACAACTACGCTGAGTGAGAAAGAACGACAGCTCGACCAGGTGGCCGAGGAGTTGCAAGCGAGAAGAAATGACATCCTAGATCTTCAGCAGAACAATTATATTGATACAGACCACACCCCTAATAAGCGCACTGCATCCGACACAGACGAGATACCGAACAAGCCCATTACACCCATGGCCGCCAAGAGAGATCTTCTCAATGTCGAAGATTGCGAAGCTCTAATCCCATGAGTCCTCAAGCGGACTAGACACAGACGGACAAAGAGTCACAACGAAGTTGTTGACACACTACTGTATCAACTCGTTCATCTCGTCGAGGCATACAATTTGGTGTGGAGACTCAAGTTCCTATTCTCTCGTATTACTGCCTTCACAAAGAGCTATGCAAAATGGGGTGTCGGAGGCATGAATCATCTGCAAGGAGAAGCACGAAAACAAGTGGCTCAAATGAGTCTGTCTTTGCCTTCTTTCTTTCATCTTCAACCTAACGCTTTGGTCGAAGTCCCGTCCCAACCTCACCGAGACCCGACAACAGAGCGAGGTCTTGAGAAGAGAGATCTTATATACCAGCTTATCGACATTATTGTTCAAGAGGTGGTTACAAGAAGAAGCGATAAAGCTGCTCACAAGCTGCTTCTTCCCCAGTTAATGATATGTTCACTAACCATACCCAAGCTTTCAAGTCCGGCAAGGCCCACCGTATCACCGGCTACACGATCGACGAAAACACTCTACTGCTTGGTAAAGCAATAGCAATTAGTGAAACTATTGCCGTTGTATTGAAACACTAAGCTCTACACTTTACTTGTATGGACGGTCTACTGCTTGATAAAGCGACAACAATTAGACCGATCTTGACAAAAATTAAGAAAATACACATAGGAATATAAATATACAAATACACAAATATACAACTAGTCAACTTTGAAGTAAATGTTTTACTGTGGAGATATTGTGGTGAGACTTGCTTGGATTCGTGATGGAATACTACTTAGTGCATTGTCAAATCCAAAACTTCATCCAATAAGAAGGCGCAGTGGCAGAGTGGTCTAATGCGATAGACTAGAAATCTATTCTCCTCGGAGGCGTCTGTTCGAATCAGGCCTGCGTCGATTGGTGTTCATTTTTGTCTTCCCTGCATCTTGTCTTGTAATATGTCTTATTTTTGTACCGGATGGTTAATAAAGGATTGCGGAGTATTCGGATGATCTTTAAAGTAAGCCCCCTTATCGACTGACGTTGCTTATCTAGTCGACTTTAAAACTAGCCAATACGAGACACTTCGCTTTCGCTTTGGCCAACTGTAAGACGGGAAAAGTATCACCGACTTTTGGGGTTTCGCTGTTGAAAAGCCTCCGAACGTCAGCCAAAAGACATAAGCCACCGATAATCCATCCTTTTTTATTACTGAGGGGACCCGCGGACCTTGTGTTATATCAGCCATATCTTCCGAACCACTCTTGACGCTAAAGTGTGAAGCCTCCGATGCATCCTAATTACTGTCTCAAGAACGCGTAGTCAAAATAATGATAAATTTTTATATATAATCCAGTTCTCTCTCCAGAAATGTGAAGATAGTGTGAATAGCAATTAACTGTACAGCTTTCAAGATGGCCACTACAGAGACGAAAGATACCATCAAGCCTCAAACGGCCGGACTATCCAACCAGACGCCTTCATCATCAGCATCTGTTGACTTGTCAGATCAGACAAAAGTCGAACAAGAAGATGGAGAAATCCAAACTCCTACCGCTCGCGAAAAGAAGAAGCAGCCAGCTTTCAACAGAGATTATCGCTTCTGGATGATCATGGTCACCCTCGTTCTTGCAACACTTCTCGCATCCCTCGAAGCAACAGTTGTCATTACATCTCTCCCAACCATTGTCAAAAGTCTCAATCTCGGAACTAGTTACATCTGGGTTACAAATGTCTTCTTCCTTACGATGTACGCTTCCCCTTTCTCCCCATATCCCAGTGCTAACAGGTTATAGGGCCTGTGTCCAACCCCTATTCGGTCAACTCTGCAATCTTTGGGGCCGTAAAAAAGTCATGATATTCATCTTCGCCATGTATACCCTCGGGAGTGGTATCGCTGGTGGTGCAAATAGCGGTGCGATGATTATCACCGGACGAGCTATCCAAGGTGTCGGTGCTGGTGGAGTTACAATGGCCAACGACGTGATTATCTCTGATCTGGTCCCTCTTCGATACAGAGGAAACTACATCGCTATTCTTCTCCTCGTAGCAACTATTGGCTTTGCTGTTGGGCCATTTCTCGGTGGAGTTATTGTTCAGAACACCACTTGGAGATGGGTGAGTCTATCGAGAACCTCTGTTGATCTACACTGACTTGAAACTCAGGTATTCTATCTTAACCTTCCCCTCGGAGGCGTGGCAATGGTCGTCACATACTTCTTCCTCAACCTCCAATACGATAGAAAACAATCGACCATGGATAAGCTTCGTCGCATTGACTACATCGGCAATGCTATCCTCATCGCATCAAGCATCTCGATTCTTATCGCCCTCACATGGGCAGGTCCTGTTCACCCCTGGTCCGATGCTCGAGTTCTAGCTCCTTTGATCATTGGACTTCTTGGCCTTGTTGGTTTCGTTGTCTATGAGGCCTCTGGGATTCCTACAGAGCCTGTCATGCCGATCAGATTATTCCCAGGTCGCACATCGTACATCGTCTACACCAACACATTTCTTAACATGGTACTGATCCAATGGTGTTACTTCTTCCTCCCTCTGTACTTCCAATCTGTCCGGCTATCAACCCCTTCGAGGTCAGGAGTGCAAATGCTCCCCATTGCTCTCATTGCCGTCCCCGGTGCCGCTTTATCCGCGGTTATCCTCTCAAAAACGGGCAAGTACAAGATGCTGCACGTGTCGGGCTTCTTCCTCATGACGTTGGGCGTCGGTATGCTCGGCCTACTCGATGTGGACAGTCCTCCAGCAGCTTGGATTCTACTCCAATTCCTTCCAGCTATCGGCTCTGGCTTTCTTCTCAACACTCTTCTTCCCGCATTCCAAGCTTCAACTGATGAAGAAGATCAAGCTGCTGCGACAGGAAACTGGACCTTTACTCGTTCTTTTGGTTCGGTCTGGGGTGTTGCTATTGCTGGAACTGTGTTCAACTCTTATACGAAGAAGTTTTCGTATATGATTGACAACGAATTGGCGCGAAAAGCTCTCACCTCTGGAGATTCTTATCAGAGTGCGACGCGAGCTTTTGTTCTGCAGTTTGACAAAGAGGTTCAGACTCAGATCCAGCATGTGTTTATGCTGTCACTGCGAAGAGTCTACATCATCTCTGTGGCATTCGGCGGGCTGGCCTTTCTGCTTTCCCTGTTTGAGAAGGACATTCCTCTGCGTAAAGAACTAGACACACAGTATGGTTTGGATGAGAAGGCACCGATTCAAGAGAAGGGAGAAGAGGTATAGTTGGATCATGTAATTTCTTTCTTTCTTCCTCCGATACTAGATTGAGGTTCTATGTATTTTAATTCTACATCTCCTATTCAAGATCACAAGAATTCTCGAATAGCTTCCCAGAAAGCCTGAGGGTTCTCAGACATGGGAAGATGACCCGTTTGTGGGACAATCTTCAGCTCTGCGCCATTATCGCCAAGCAGGCTCTTGCTTGCGTCCATAGCCTTGACAAGAGCGCCCTTGGCATCCTCCTCTCCAACAACGAACAGGCCGCGCACTTTGCAGCCGCCCATCTTGGGCTTGAGATCATAATCCCATAGGGCTGTGTTGCTGTATTTGAAGCCCTCCACATTGTTGGCGGCAACCATTTCTGTCATCCACTTAACAGTCTCAGCGTTGGTAGAAGGATGGAACCATCGCTGTACAGTTTGACCAGCAAGCTTCTCAATTCCCTTTCCGCCGTCCTCCTCCGCAAGAGCTGTTCGGTCCTTCCATGCCTGTGTGTTTGCAGGGCTTGATGTAGGGTTGAAGTCACAAGCAATGAATTGTTCAAGATACTGTGGGTACTTGATGGCGAAGTTCAGGGTAGTAACACCCCCGAAGGACACACCAATGAGACTGTGTAGCTTGGTGATGCGGAGAGCATCAAGCACTTCTCGAAGGTCATCAGTCAGTCGGTCCACAGTAGCGGCTACAGGAGGCTGGGGCACGGCGTGTCGGCCACGGGTATCATATCGTAGGATTCGCAGATCAGGGCGCTCCTTCTTGAGGATCTCCACCACAGGATCCCACATGTGAAGCGAAGTCAACAATGAGTTGGTGAATGCGACTGTGGGAGCCTTGGGGTTGGGATTACCCTCCAATCGGTATGGAATGACCAGAGAGTCTGAAGTTGTGATGAAAGAGTTGATAGCGGCATTGGGTCCAGGAGTTGTGGATTGCTTTGAGTCGGGAGATGTGAAGGCAGCTGTTGAAGGGAGATTGGACAGCGCTTCTAGCTCTCGAGGGGCTGGCCCAAAGACGTAGAATAGAGAGTATGTTCTTCGGCCCTTGGAAGCGACATAGTTATCGAAGACCTTGGTGCGCCAAGGGGTATCCATCGAGGCCTTGTGTTCCGCTCCGCCCTGGCCGTTCTCCTTAGCATAGTCATGAAGCGCAAGGAAGGTTGTCTTTTTCTGTCCCTCAAGATATGAAGTCTTGAAGGCGCGCGAGCGCAACCAACCAGGAACCTTGGCCAGCATGGGAATATGCTCCTCAATCAGCCACTTCTGGTATTCCTCCTCAGCTCCCTCGACGTCCTTAAGCTCAATTGTAACCGCAGTGGTCTGAAGACCTTCAGCTTCTTCGTTGGAGAGCTTCTCGGGAGGAGTGAAGTTCTTAGACTCCTGGGAATTAACAAAATCCCAGAAATATCGCTTCACGTCGACTTGTCCAATTGTCTCAGCTTCTCGGGGAGATCGGTTCGCGCGCAATGTCAGGTAAGTCTCGGTTTCGAGGTGTGACATATCCGTCACATCGTAAGCAGCGAGGTATGTAGGTTCCTGTCCATCGGTGGCTTTATATCGGAGACCGTTGGAGAAGATCTGGGGAAGACGTAGGCGAGTCGGGCCGTGCTCATTATTATACCATTCGTGGAATTGATCTAGAGACAGCCCAGACTTGGGCTGCATCGTGACGTAGAGGTTACCAGGAGGAGACATGATGATGGTAGTGAGTATAGATAACTGTAATTGAGAAAAGGAGCTCAATTGGCAATCATTCAGTTGTTATAAAGCGCCATTGAGGCTTCCGGAAGAACGATTTACATGACGGCAGGTGGAACGGGAGTTTGCGATCCGGTTCGGCAGATGGAATCGGGAACGTTTGATGCCGGAGGTGTAAATGTTTACCCCGCCACTCACCGAACTCACCTAGATTCACCGTTAATAAAGGGTCCACATCGCCGCACACCGAGATGCTATTGTGCCGGCAGGAGCGGATTGTCGCTCCAGCCCAGCGTGAAAAAGGTACTGTGGATCTAACAGCATGTGGTAGGGGGCTGCACTGTCTGCTGTTAGGGGCTTCTGTACATGACCCCCACCAACGCTCTTACTTACAGGCCATTGTTCTTGCTGTTGCTTACCAGTGCTCAGCACTGGAGGAGCAAACATTGCTCTTGCCCATCGAGGCACTGATTAGACTGCGCTGACATTTTCGATTTTCTCTTCTCCTCATGCATTTTTCGCGTCAACACCCTTTCAGGGCTTCTTCGCTTAACACAGTAGATATCGAGAAATACCACGGCGGTTGGCCTCCCTCGTGAACACTCTATCTGATCCAATATATCATTCACATTCAATTTCACAACCTAGTTTCTTCCCGCCTGTTTCAAGTTATTCTCAGAAATCGAGATTGTAAATACTTAATCTCGGCTGCCCGCATCGATGCCCATGAGGATGCGCTCAACATGTGAGAGCTAACGATCTCATAAAGGCAGACCGATGAAACTAACGGGTTCTAGAATCTCACTTGTTTCCCATATATGTGAGACTTGTATTCTGTTTTCATTTGAAAGAATAGTTTTTGTTTCACTCGAGGCCTTTGGCCTCGCTCACCAGCAATCATGGAAGTCATATGTCGAAACGTCCCTGTGGACTTGCCGGAAGAAAACTTCAAGGGTGAACTCGCTCCGTTCATGAAAGCTTTGAAAATTACAGACTTCTTTTGCGAGAAACCTAAAAAAAAAACCCAAGCATGGATCAAGTTTCTTGAGATCCGAGATGGACAAGCATTTCTCAGCAAACATGGCAAGATACGACGCCATAATGGCCAGCAAAAGGAGAATATGAATCCAAGATATCCGTTCAGACCTAACAACAAGCCGAAGGATACTCCGCGACTTCATATTCTCAAGGCCGCGGTGTTTGTCGAACAGAGTACCCGACCAATTGACAAGCACGCGCTCGCGCATCTCAAGCACGAACGTGATAAAAAGCAGAAGCAGAAGCAGAAGCAGGAGTCAGCTACCACTACCACCAAGGACCGCCAAGCTCCGGCCACAGCTTTCAATATCATCACCATGAGCTGTGGCGGTAATGCATTTCGTGATTCTGACAACACACTCACATTCGTCCAACACAACAACTTGATTCTTCCCCCCACAGGTATCGTTGGCAAGTTCATGCCGCAGTGGTTTACCGTTTTCATCAAAGATGGAAACCGTATCGACTTCCACAACGACACTATTCAAGATCTCATCGCTAGTCGCAGCGATGCCTCCGTCACATTGGTCTTGACTGAACCACCCAAGATGTACACGCCTTGTATATCTGCCAATTCAAGTCACAAATGGAAAAGAGTGCAAGGATTGGTTACTTGGGGTCTGATACAAGAATATTCGTCATCCTGCCTTGTCTATCGTATCTTCTTTCTGTCTGCAGGTATCATGGAAGAAGTCTTGCGATCCGTCAAGAAGCGAGATATTCTTGCTATTACCTATCACGACCTGCCATACGTGTTATGCACGTACGTGGAACCGCAAAGCAACCACTCCCTTGGCCGTCAGCAATTCACGGAGAAGGCTAAGAGTCTTCTGACATCGGGGAGAGTCCATTTCGCTCTTCTATTCCAAGTTCAAGCTCTAGTATGGAACAACTACATCAATCCTTCAAGTGGAATAGACCTTTTAGAGCTTCTGGATCGTGTCATTGCGGATGCAAAAGAGAATGAAGTCGCTGCTCCTGTAACTACAGACGCTATGAAGACTCTCTTCCAAAAGATCCCCTACCCTTGTCCTGGCACTGACCCTGAGGAGTTGGACGTGATCGGCATCATGACCAGTATCATAGACCAAGAATACAAGGGCCGATTAGAGAATCCCCGTAGAGACAGAATCTATGGAGCCAAGATACCAGATCATCAAATCTACGTTTTCAAAGCTTTGGTTACTCCGACTCGAGTTCTTCTCTCTGGCCCTGATCCCGAAAGCAAGAACAGAGTGCTACGCAAGTACTACAAGAACAACGACTATTTCCTACGCGTCATATTCTGCGAGGAGGATGGCCAGGAACTCAGCTTTCACCCAAAAATCGACAACGAACCCATCTACTCACGCTTCCGACGTGTCATGGATGATGGAATATCCATCGCTGGCAGAAAGTATGATTTCTTAGGATTCTCGCATTCGTCTCTTCGATCTCACTCCGCATGGTTCTCTGCGCCATTTACCGATTCAAACTTTGAACGTCAGACTCCCGATGCAATTCTGCAAGCCCTTGGGGATTTCAGTGAAATCAGAGTGCCAGCAAAGTGCGCAGCACGAATCGGCCAAGCTTTCTCGGAGACACCCTACGCAGTCCCAATCTTTGAGACCAATATTCAACCAAGGAAAATCCCCGATGTCAAATCAAGGGATGGGTCCCGTGTATTCAGCGATGGCGTTGGAACGATTTCCAGGGAAGCACTAGAAGAGGTTTGGCCTTATCTCTCACTGCGCGTTTCGCTACCAACATGCCTCCAAATTCGATGGGGTGGCTGCAAGGGAATGCTTTCCCTGGACACGAGACTCAAGGGAAAAGTCTTCTGCATCCGAGAAGAATCCATGATGAAATTTCCAAGTAAGGACGTCACGGAACTCGGAATTTGTGATGCGTCATCCAAACCTTTACGGCTTGTGTTGAACCGCCAAATGATCAAGATATTGGAGGACATGGGGACATCTGACGAGTGGTTCTTCCAACTCCAAGATACCGCACTTGATATCCTGCGCAATGTCACGTCCCATGCCGACAATACAAGCCGTTTCTTGGAGTACCAAGCGATTGGTGTAAACATGGGCCTACCAAAGCTGGTCAAGCAACTTGATAGAATGGGAATCGACTATCGTCGAGACAAGTTTCTCAAAACGGCTGTTGAACACGTCGTCTTACGAGAATTGAGATTGCTGAAGCACAAGGCTCGAATCCCTGTATACAAGGGAGTGACACTTTTTGGGGTCATGGATGAGACGGGATTCCTCGAGGCTGGTCAGGTCTATGTCACATACGACAAGACCCATACCGTGTTCAACGGTCGACGTTTCGACTCTTCGCTGAGTGATGGTCGAATTATAGTCACGCGCTCGCCAGCTCTTCATCCAGGCGATATTCAACTCGTCGACCAAGTCACACCTCCATTGGGGCATCCCCTAAGAGACCTGCAGAACTGCATTGTATTCAGTTCAAAAGGCGACCGCGACTTGCCAAGCATGTTGAGCGGAGGAGACCTTGACGGTGATATTTACAACATCATCTGGGATGGGGAAGCAATGCCCAAGAGACACTTTGATCCAGCTGACTACCCGAGAGTGAAGCCAACGCCACTAGACCGCCCAGTGAAGCCTGCAGATATCGCCGACTTCTTTATAAACTTCATGCGAACTGATATCCTAGGCATGATCGCAACAAGGCATGTCGTCTTGGCCGATTTTCATGATGAGGGCACGACCCATCCTGATTGTGTTGACCTGGCGGGGCTGCACTCTACAGCAGTTGACTTCTCCAAGACGGGAATTCCGGTTGAAATAAAAGACTTACCAAAGAACCCAAAATTCCGACCTGATTTGTAAGTGAATCCTTGATCGTGTTTCATAATGACCATACTAACGTGCCTTCAAGCCTTGCTTTAGCACCACCACTCAAGTTGTATGACAAGGGAGGGATCGACCATATCCTAGACGAAGATGAAGATGAGGACGAAGATGATGACGGCATGGCGCGTCACAAAACGAAATATTACTCCTCGGAGAAAATACTGGGCCATTTGTATCGTAATGTTGATGAGAAGAAGATCTGGGATGAGGACATTCATCGCAGTATCAACACCGCTGGCCCGTCAGTCTGGGATCAGTTGTTGACTTTTGTGGAAACGGAGCTTACTAAATCGAATCTTGACATTGACTGGACACGAAGGTCTGAAGAGGCATGGAAGATCCGAGGCCTGTAAGTTTAACCTCGTGGCTTTTGTTGTTTCAACACGCTCACCCAATTTAGGTACGAGTCGACTATTACCGACAAGATGTGGCACTTTTCGGAAAATCCACGCAAATGCTTGACAGAAGTTGAAGTCTTTTGCGGTTTCATTCTCAACAAACGAGGTGCCCAGACACGACGCCAGGGCGACTCATCCATCAAACTCAAGGAAGAAATTGACCGTATCATGACATGGATCGTCAAGCAAATTCGTGATCAGGGTGTGGGTGATGGCGCAGAGACCTTGAGTACAGCCACCGAGACTGGTACAACTCCCTCGCAATGGAGAGAAGATGTGATTGAACTATGCTGGGCGTGTGTAGCCGTTTCTTGTATTGGGAAAGACCACGCTCCGCTGTTATATCGGGGCACGGGAGAACTCGAGAGTTTTCGAGTTGTTGCAGCTTGTTGCCTGCTGAAGGAGTTTAACAACCTGGCTAGGAAAATGGAACTTCGTTCTGGAGGAGGCTTTATCGGCGTTGGCCGTGGACAACGACGTGCGCGTGGTGGAGGGAATATGGTGCTTCCGATACGATGATTTGAACCATACATGGTGTATCTTTGTGGTATCTGGAAGATGCCGGCACTGTTGGACGGGCACATGGATATTTATGTATGAGCTGTTGAGGGCGATGGGAAGTCTTGACGATGATGATTGACGAGAAATAGTTACTGCTCTTTTCTTGAGACTAATGACCTGTATGAGCCGGCGTTGAAACACCAAGAATGAAATGGCTTTAATGACTTTGTCCGCTCTGTAACTCGTCTTTGACCTACAGCCACACTGTGATAGATAAGCCAATGTTCGTAGTAGCCAGCAACAAAGTGGCCTGTGTGAGAAAAGAAAGAAAAATTGAATTAGATACAACACCAGACTGTAATGAACAATCCAAGTTAATGTTCTTCTAAAGTACAGAAAAGTCTCTCACGACAAGAAAATACCCGGAGGGTAACACTATATTTTTAGTTAAAGACTCAATAATACAAGATCAGGGGATATGGTCTAGGGGTATGATTTTCGCTTTGCATTACCTAAATGCCTGTGAACGGTCGGGGGTTCAAATCCCTCTGTCTCCAATCTTTTTGGTTATGGTGGGTGTTGCGGTATTTTTGAACAAGTCAAGTCCTTTTGGGTCTATTTTTAGTTTCAATGGTTTCATCTCGTTTCTCGCGTGTAGCACGCGACTGAAAATGCATTTAGGCTGTTGAGAAAGACTGAAGAACCAGCCATGACATCCATTTTTCTAGCGAATATCTCAGTTACCTGTTGTACAATAGTTTCGCAAAGTCAGCACAACACCAGCATACATCGTGCAAGGATAACATATCGAGTATATTTCGAAATAACTACAAAAATACAGTTCTTCTTTGCATTGCATAGGGTAGTTGGTGGAATGTTTCCAACAAAACCGCCCATAACCGTTCATAACCATAATAAAGCCATTGGCTACAGTATGCATTTTGACAAGTCAGCCATGTTACTCTACTGCATGTGATAGAGAAACAAGCCAGGGGCTGCATTTGGAGAAGCAGACACGTGCCGCCACAAAACCATGAATCATGTGTCTCGCATTAACAAAGCGTATCCATTCCAGTAGAATTAGAGATGGTGACAGGAATGGCTTAATAGATAAGTTACAGTGCCTCGTGAGCAAGAATTAAAGACGTGGCAGTCTTTGAAAACTTGTAATGTCTTAGAATACGTAACATTACAGATATTGTCTCTTATTCTAGAAGATATTTACTCTACCTATTCCCCATGTTATCGACGTCATGTTATATATTGCCCCCACACAATGTCTTTGTCCCCCGCGTTTGCCCCGGAGTTTGGAGATGGAACCTTTGGAAACCAGCTTTCACATGTCAAGACAAGGATTGAATCTAGTAAATAACATTTGGCACTACCAAAAACAACATGTCACGAGTCGTGAATCGTCATCTTACTCGGCTGTACAACCCAATTGAGCTTAATGTCATGTTTCTATGAGAGAGAATTGAGCCTTGCATTGCCTTCTATTGTCTTACTTTCTGTTCTTCTCTCCCTTTGTTTATACCCGTTGAATGTGTAACTCATATTAATACATAACCCAACCGTTATATTCGTCTTTAAACGATAATAAACGACTTATATAACGGTTAAACTCACGATAAGCCTCTCAAAAACAACCCTGTCCTAGTCCCAGTCCAAGGCCAGTCACAGTCCCACCGAGGGTATTGAATCGTGTTACAGCCTTTGTCTTTCATGTGAACGACCACCAACCAACCAATTTACCCGAACATGTGTCTGGATCTAAATTGATATCCTTTGTATCTTTTCTGATATTTCATCTTCTTTCGACATCATCACATAACTATACTCATATCTGGTCTGTTCATCATGATAGACCACGTCCTAGGACGGCCCTCGGTCAAGTCAAGACGACTTCAAGTCCTCGCTGTCTTGACATTTTGGTCTGCATATTTAGTAAAGTAAGCATTCCGACTTTTCATTTTCCTTCATCGATACTAATCATATGCAGAGGTCACAAACATGGCCCTCCCGGTGCTCATTTCTTCTCGAAACTCTTTTCCAAGCGTCTGACAGCATGGCAAACCGTTGTGATAACCATGATCTACCTGTACGCAGCTCGCAACTTTAGTACTCTCGTCGGACTTGCAAGCCCCGAACCCCTGGCCAATATGTACGACGCAACATACTACCGAGCTACTTGGGTCTTGACTGCGCTAGACGCCGGTTTCTGGACGGCCATGAAGATCAGAACGAAATGGTTGCGTGATATGGCGAGCATCGTATTCTCGCTCTTCTATCTCGTTGCTGCTGAAAAGGCAGATGAAAAGGTCCGAAAGGTCCGGGGGATGATCACCGTTGAACATCTTCGTGTCTCTTGGAATAAGGGAACATCACCTTATTTGAGTTTCTTTCAAGGACTCATGCGACCTCGGTTCATGCGATGGCCTCCAAGACAGGTTCGAATACCGCGACCCGCCGATAGCGATTATAAGGAGCCTGTTCTGGCCTGGCTATACTACGACGGGCCGTTGGCAGACCTCCAACACCATAATAGGATTATTCTTGACATTCCGGGCGGCGGCTTCGTTGCCATGGACCCTCGATGTAATGACGACAAGTTGTTTTCCTGGGCTGCCAAATCAGCACTGCCTATTCTGAGTCTCGACTATAAGAAGGCACCCGAATTTCCGTACCCTTATGCTCTAAACGAGTGCTTCGACGTTTACAGAACTCTTGTAAACACCAAAGGTCGATGCATAGGCCTTCCGGGTACAGAGGCCCCTCGCATCATCGTCACAGGAGACAGTGCTGGAGGTAACCTCGCGGTCGCTGCGACATTGATGATCATGAAAACAAGACATTCCGCGTTCCGCAGATCAGACCAAACAGAACTGCCAGCTCCTGAAGGACTTGTCTGTTTCTATCCAGCTCTGGATATGAATATCGGCAACTGGATGACTGATGAGCAGATGTCTCTCATCAAGGACCGAAAGACGAGGAGAACCAACCGAAGAATTATGCGACGCAAGAGCATGCAGTATAATGAACTTGTGGGAACTCCTCACCACTCTGATGATGAAGAAGACGGATCACCACCGCCTGATACCAAGTTGAGCGATTTGACGGCGAAAGAAGCCTTGATTGTGGCATCTCAAGGACCCAAAAGCCCTCACCCTGAGTTCTCTCACGTTGGACCTCGATCTCTGAGCTTTCCGAAAGATGCATCGGAGACGAACGGCAAGACTTCATCTCGCCATGCTGAGCCGATGAAGACACGACTAGCTACATCATCGATGATCTCTTACTTCAATGATCGAGTGCTCACACCTGAAATGATGAGAGCCATGATCATCTTATATATCGGCGCACATAATCGCCCCGATTTCAGCCAAGACTATCTCCTCAGTCCTGTGCTGGCTCCCGAGGCTTTACTTGTCGACTTTCCTAAGACATATTTCATGACTGGAGAGCGAGATCCTCTGGTTGATGATACTGTCATCTTTGCGGGAAGACTTCGCCGCGCTAAAGAGGCTGCGTTTGTCCCGGATCAATCGGGAAGACATACTGAGTTTAATGATAGAGATGCAGCCGAAGTTATGTTGATCCCTGGAACATCTCATGGCTTCATGCAGTTCCCAACTGTGTATCCTCCTGCTTGGAGACATTTCGAGAGATGCATCGACTGGTTTGATCAACTATTCGATCATGCAGAGGTTATACGCGTGAGAAAGGAGAGACAAGCTAGAGCTGCCCAGTCGCAGACCAACGGGTTCGGAATCAATGGCGATGGTCGACATCATATGCGTACAGAATCCAGTGGTGACGAAGACAGACCACTGGAGATCAGTATGACAAAGATGAACCAGAGACGCAGTTCCAACCAGAATTCGCCCCAGCAAAGCCCAGATATCAACGGAGGAAGTGAGAGCGGCGATACAACACCACGAGCTGATACAAACGAATACTCTTTATCAAATGGCGAAAAGAACGCCAAGAAGCGGAAGGGAGTGGGCCTGAGCAAGAGCAAGAATAGAAACAAGAGCCTCATCAAGCTCAAGAGCTCTGATGATCTGCTGGGGAGACGTATGCAGGGACTTGCAAGTGGGTTGACGGGGATGGGAGATGACGACTGAACTAAAGCTCCGGAAGGGACGGGATCTCGCATGGTAGATAGAGTGCATGAGGATGGGATGCATTACATATGGAGAGAAGTAAATCATTTGCATTGTTCGAGTTGGAGTACACGATTTTGTTTTCTATAGTTGATTCTCACGAAGATATGACTGTTTGTAGAACACAAAGGACACCCTTATAGAATGGCTTGCACAACCCAGAGCTTCAAGGCACATAGACGTGAATTACCAGGGCTTACCTTGTGAAATCGATCAGGCTTCTAGAAGACTTTCTCAAACCATTGACCATCTTCTGAAACTACAGAGGCGGGATATATCGGGATAAGCCAAGACTGGATCGTGGACATCGAAACCCGGACGGACCGTCGCGTTGTGGGCCAGGTTAAGGTGAAGTACATTGAGGCGTTGTGGCTGGAAATATTATTGGAGAGATACGGATATACGGAGTAACTAATGGTATTGATCTTTGAAGTTTGATGCCATGGTATTTCTTGTCCGCTGCTGTTGAGCAGTAAAGACGTACCATAATCGATGAACAAATTGTAAACACAGCCTCACGTGTAAGAAAATAAAAAAACGAGACAGATAATCAGAATCGTTCCCAACGGTGTACACCGACGAAAAAAAAAGAAGGCATTCAGAAACACGACATGGCCTGAAAAAAGCAGATAAAACAGGGCTCAAAAGGGGGCGGACGGACCGTGTTTGCGTCAGAGCTCCCTCTTCATTCTCGGTGAGACTGGACTGGACTGAGCTGAGCCCAATCCAACACGCAACTTATGATAGACCCCACGAAAATAGGCGGGAGCTGGGCCGATTGGATTAAGCCAAGGATTCAAGCTTCAATCCGGGGACGTTGTTGGGTTGGGAAGAAAGAAAGGACCAAAAAGACACGCCACTTTTGGTCAGGTTATTTGGGGGGGTAAAAGCACCTCACGGAGAAATCTATTTAGGGTGAAGCTTACATGAGTTATGCTATGCTTTGGGACATAAAAATGAATGTATTGTACATGTGATACGTGTGTTTTGAGGAGGCATTTGTTGATCTGTTGTTGAGACTCGCAATGCTAACTTAACCTAGTGAGTATCGAATTACTACGGGTCTTTTTTGATGGCCTCATATGAAACGATCCATTTGATGCAAATAGCGGATTGCGGTGAAAGTGTTTCGGCATAATAGTGATACGTCGGGTAGATAGTATACGTAGTTACTCGCTGATCATTATCCGTAGTCTCCGTTTCAACCTCAAGTCTCAGCCTCTGGTTAATAAACCGCCTTGAATATGAGTTACGACCCGCGTATAGAACAGAATGGAATGGAGTTTATACGGAAGTCGGCCGTGACTGTGGGTCTAGAGCCCGTCTCACGGGCCGGTAACCTCCGTGATTGGGCCGCACATGTTGCCGGGCTCCCGTTCCGCCATTTCATCCTCTTCAGCCCTGTAAATATCGATCAAATATTGAATACAAACAAGATCAATATTATGGACATGATGGAAAAAGGAAGCTCAACAAGACATCAAAGCCTAACTTGACCCTCGAATTTACCCGGAAGATCTGGGCCTTTCTATCACCGAGAAACGGGCCATTGATGCCCGAGCAAGGGTTCACATGTTGATGCTACTGCAAGTAATTCCAGAACTTCGGAAATCTGCAAATTACGATTATCTTACCTATATCGATAATACCAAACTTCCAGACTTGGCCAAAACAAAACAAGAGGGGGTTCAATAATAATGCGCAACATGAGACGCAAGAAGGGAATTGCATGCGCCCACAAGTCAAGATCAAGAGATGATGGAGTGAGTTTGGGGGTTTGAGCGCCCGCAAATACACTCTGAATAAACCATCGATATAGTCTATAGAGGTATAGACACACCGACTTTACCTGGGGTAAATGCCATTGCTGCATCGTTCAGCAAATAGGATCACATTCCCAATACCTGCCTGACCTGCACCCCAAAGAACTGAACTGGGATATCTGTCCCCCGATCTGACACGACTGCTTCATGCCCCAAAACAGAACAGAACAGAAAAAAACCTCAACAGCCCCTTTCCCATTGAAATGTAAGACAACATCAGATGTCAATCAATCCTTGTCCGGAGACCAGAACCCGAAAACCGTATGTTCACCCTTTCGGCTTCATGTCACCGAATCAACCTGACCGAGTTACCCAATAAGGTAGCAGGGGTTTGAGACCGTGCAAGGTGAGGTGAGGTGAGCTGACCTTGAACGATTTAACCCGAACAGTTAGTCTAAGTATTTTCTTATTATTAAGACACGGCACAGAATAACTACTCATTACCGTGTTTGGTCTACGTGAGGCCGCCCGTAACAAAAGACCTTTAGTAAAAAAAAAACCCAGTAATTTAAACAATGCGATGAGGGATATACAACCAATACTGGAAACAGAATGGTAGGTGTCGGTGTAAGTCGAGGCGCTCTCCCCAGTATCACCGGCGCTTGACAAGGGGTCACATAAGTGAGCAATCGTCATCATCATGCCCTCGAAGCCGAAAGCACAGACGAAAAAGGCCAATAACAGCGACCGTAAAAAAAGGAGTAAAAGCGGATGAAAACGGGGTCATTTTGTTGGTATAGATCATGTAGTTGTCAGGTATCTTTTTCGTATGTTTTCAGTAATCGGATGAGTTGTACCGGTACTGCTGATAATACCTGTAATAGCTTATGCTAGGATCGGGATCATCACAACAGGGCAGTGCTTGTAAAGAAAGTTACAGAAGGGACTCAGGTACCAACTTTAGGGGCCTCATAGAGACACACACAGAGAGAGAGAGAGAGAGAGAGGTTGGGTTAGGTTGATTGATGGACGTTAATGCGCACCCGTTTTGAGGTGCCGAATTTCCATGCTCATATTTTTGGAGGCATTTATTTATTCACGTCCTGATTGAAGAATCATTTAAAAAGTCGGTGGCTCTGCCTCGTAGAAAGTCTTTCGATTCTCCTTTTGATTTTATTCTCTATATCGTATCACTCACATCCACATCTTTACTCTTATATATATATATATCCATATCTTGGGGATATATCTTCTTCTTATCTCCCCCCTCACATCCCACATCTCTCTTAGACTACCTACCAATATTACGCGTTCATCCTCAAAGCTTGGCTTCAAAGCTTCAGGCTTCAAATTATTGCCGTTCTTCCCGTACTACCCCTCCACTAAAGCATCAACCGGCTGCGGCTTGCCGTCATCGTCACAGAGTTTGACCAACTGGAACATTCATACATATCCAAAGCGCCACGAAGTAACTGAACGCAACTACAAAACCGGCTGCTCCCGTTTCCTCTTTTGGCGTACCACATTAAACTTTGTGTATTCATCATAGCTACCTTAGCTACTCCTCACTTCCAAGCTACTACTACTACAAGAAGCTCTTCCCCCTCTACCCCTCTTCCATCATGACTCTCGCACAACATTCAGAAAGTGAGGCTGCCTCACCTGTTCCTATCATTGAGACAGACGATCAAGGCAAACAGTCAAGTACAAACGGATACTTCCCTTCCAACAACAACAACAACAACAACAACAACAACGGAACTGCATCTCTCGTTGACAACATGGCTCATCTCTCCGTCGTTCGAGCTCGCGATGACTCCGATGCTGCATCCATCCGCTCGACAAGCTCTCGCACCTCGAGAAAACCTCAGATGCAGCTTGCGAGCTACCAGGATGAGTTCACCACCAGCGTCTACGGCTCTCGCTTTGCCGGCATGGATCTCCCCAGGCATCATATGCCAGAGGGTGAGATGCCTCGCGACATTGCCTATCGCATGATCAAGGATGATCTGAGTCTTGACAACAACCCCATGCTCAACTTGGCTTCTTTCGTCACTACTTACATGGTACGTAATTCAGAAATCAATTAGCCCATATCCGTCGATTTCTTAGTTCACGCCAAGACCCCTC
Source organism: Fusarium anguioides (assembly GCA_012977745.1). NCBI lineage: Eukaryota > Fungi > Ascomycota > Sordariomycetes > Hypocreales > Nectriaceae > Fusarium > Fusarium anguioides. The sequence continues at coordinate 175,515 of JAALXK010000055.1, forward strand.
CATAGCGGAGATCGGCTAGTTCTTGGCGGTGGTGACAGCTAGAGCTAGGTAGCCTACTAGCCACTGTAACACCAAAAATACCCCACTATCACATAGACCTCTGAATAGCTTCACTAACACCCAAACTAGGAAGATGAAGCTGAAAAGCTTATGGCCGAGTCCTTTTCCAAGAACTTCATCGATTATGAGGAATACCCTCAATCTGCCGATATCCAGAACCGATGCGTTAACATGATCGGTGATCTCTTCCACGCTCCCCCAGGCGAGTCTGTCGGTACATCCACAGTCGGTTCATCAGAAGCCATCATGCTCGCCGTGTTGGCCATGAAGAAGCGCTGGAAGAACCGCAGACAAGCTGAGGGTAAGAGCACCGAGCACCCCAACATTGTCATGTCCTCTGCCGTCCAGGTTTGTTGGGAAAAGGCTACTCGATATTTCGAGATTGACGAGAAGCTCGTCTACTGCACGCCTGATCGTTTCGTCATGGATCCCGATGAGGCTGTTGACCTGTGTGACGAGAACACCATTGGTATGTGTACTATTCTCGGAACCACCTACACTGGTGAGTACGAGGATATCAAGGCCATCAACGACCTCCTCGTCGAGCGGGATATCGACGTCCCCATCCACGTCGATGCTGCCAGCGGTGGTTTCGTCGCTCCTTTCGTCGTCCCTGATCTAGAGTGGGATTTCCGATGTGAAAAGGTCGTTTCTATCAACGTTTCCGGCCACAAGTACGGTCTTGTGTACCCCGGTGTTGGTTGGGTCATCTGGCGATCTCCCGAGTATCTTCCCCAAGAACTCGTCTTCAACATCAACTACCTTGGAGCCGACCAGTCCTCTTTCACCCTCAACTTCTCCAAGGGTGCATCGCAGGTCATTGGCCAGTACTACCAGCTCATTCGTCTCGGCAAGCACGGTTACCGTGCTATCATGAGTAACCTTACTCGTACTGCCGATTACCTGACAGAAACTCTTGAGAAGATGGACTTCGTCATCATGTCAGAGCGTGCTGGAGCTGGTCTCCCTCTTGTTGCTTTCCGCTTCAAGACCGCTGAAGAGGGTGGTGACCCCGATCGCTACTACGATGAGTTTGCTCTCGCCCACCATCTCCGATCTCGAGGTTGGGTTGTCCCTGCTTACACCATGGCCCCCAACTCCGGTGTCAAGATGCTGCGAGTCGTTGTCCGAGAGGACTTCACCAAGAGTCGATGTGACCAGCTCATCTGCGATGTCAAGCTGTGCCACGGTCTTCTCAAGGAGACAGACCAAGAGTCGATTAAGAAGCGCGAGGAGTACATCAAGAACCACATTGTTGCCATGGGCCGTGGAAAGCATGCCCATCCTGTTTACCAGGTAAGTTCCCACCAATTTTAGTGTCTATTGACCTGTAACTAACATTTCTCTTAGGGCGAGCAACATTCTCTTCAGGGCAAGCATGGTAAGACACATGCTATTTGCTAGATTATATAGACGGATGGATATTGGCCATGGGGTGAATGTTTGGCGTTGAGCGGTGTCATGATACGTACATTTTGAATATGCGGACACAGACCATGAATTGATACGATGCAATATTTAACAAATTTCTCTGTTTTGTGATTTTGTGACCTTTGCAACCCAGTTTTATGCAGTTGAGCTCCAAGTTGCAAGCATTCTGTAAACCGTTCGCTCCCAGCAATATGTCATATCCTAACTTCACTAGTATTCAATAATATCCAAGGGCACAGAGTTGGAAAATGTAAATCAGTATATGGTATCTAGCTTTTTATCTAGCCTCGCTCTCCTCATCAAAAATCTACCTTTATCCCTGTAATAATGATCATCGTGACTCTCTCAAATATCTATGTACTCATCGAGTAGCAGCAATAGCAGACTCCAAAATATCCAATCCCTGGTTAATCTCCTCATCCGTAACAGTCAGACTAGGTACAAATCGCAATGTGTTAGTACCGGCACTGATAATGAGCAGTCCTCGCTCACGGCAAGCCTTGATAATAGGTGTGGGATCCTCAGAGAGCTGAAGACCCAGAATGAGACCTCGGCCACGGACCTCTGTGACAAGATCAGGGTATTGGTTCTGGAACTTGGCGAAGCGCCCCTTGAAGATTTCAGATTTGGCGCGAACATCGGCTTGGAGCTGCTTGTCGGACAAACGACCGACGATGTAGTGTGCAAGTCGGCAGGCCAGAGGGTTTCCACCGAAAGTGGTACCGTGGTCACCGACTTTCATCTTATCAGAGACATCCTGTGTCACGATCACGGCGCCGATAGGGAAACCGTTGCCAAGAGCCTTGGCTGTTGTGAGGATATCGGGATGGGCCTCCTTGGGCAGGTTACCATGAGCCCAGAGTGTTCCTGTACGGCCGAGACCAGACTGAATCTCATCATAGATAAGAACAGCGCCAACCTCGCGGCATCGCTTAGCGAGCGCAACAAGGAACTCCTCAGTAGCAGGAGTAACACCGCCCTCGCCCTGAATAGGCTCAACAATAACACCGCAAGTCTTCTCAGTAACCAATCCATTGATAGCAGAAACATCATTGTAATCGCCCGTCTTAAATCCAGGGACCATAGGCGCAAAGGGCTTCTGGTACTTGGGGTTCGGTGTCGCGGACAAGCTGCCCATGGTTCGGCCGTGGAAGCCATTGTTGAATGAGACGATCTCGACCTTCTCGCCTGAGGGATCGACGACCTTTCCGGCCTTGCGGGCGAACTTGATAGCGGCTTCGTTGGCTTCGGAGCCAGAGTTGCAGACGAAGACTGAGGCAGCGTTGTGCATACCTCCTGACTCGAGGGTCTTTTCGACGAGGAGCTTGGAGAGGGCGCCGGTCCATGGGTTGTAGTAAAGGTTGGAAGCGTGAACAAGAGTCTGGGCCTAAAACAACCAAGTTAGCAACATTCAATTTCATCAATTGCATAAGAGAGAATATCTTACCTGCTCAGTCAAGAGTCGAGTAAACTCGGGATCGCAATGACCGAGACCATTAACAGCGATACCGGCAGTAAAGTCAAGAAACTTTCGATCCTCAGCATCCCACAACCACGAACCCTTTCCCTTCACAAACACAGGTGGAGGACGAGCATATGTGGCGACCATATAAGGAGCATGCTCATTTACAATAGCAGCGCTCTTAGAATCGGATGAAACGTCGGCGTTGGGCAGCGAAGCCAGACCTCGACGGGCGATACGAGGACGAGCGATGGCGCAGGAGGTGGCTAGAGGAGCCAATCGAGCTCGAAGGGGGAGTCGCAGAGCCATTGTGACTGGGAATATTCGAACGGAATTAAATACGAAAAGAAAATGAAAGAGACGAGGGAATATTAGTCTGAGGGTGACGACGTTTGGAGGGGTTGAGTTGAGAGAGAGAATATTTCTGATTCTTATCTTATCGATCTACTCCGCTATCGCAGTTCAACTGTGACGCTAGAAACTTTAATCGAGTCACTTTCCCCATTATAAAGGTGTGTAAACGGATACTGTTTGACTCAAGTTTGGAATCATCATGTCAAGATTTCCACTCGTCATCTAATCCTTGTTTATCAGATCTCTCCTAGTATGGAGACAGTCATGTTGATCGATCTTCATGTTAATTGACTCATATCATTAACTGATATTCATACTTGCTCAAACTGAAGTGTTACAAACTGGTCATTCTTTAGAAACAATGACTCTTATCACGGCGAATATACTGTCAGCTTAATTTCGGAAGCAAATTTCAGTCCGAGTAAATAGAACGTTGAAATGTATAACCGAATTAATGATCACTCAAACGTCTTTAGAGCAGTATAATATCAAAGTATACAAGTCAACCCAAGCAGGGTGACTCCCAAACACTGCATTGCATAATAGCATCTCAAATCTAAACACCCAAATACATGATACGATCCCGAGAACCCGCGAATTCCAGCCTATGTATACAATCCAGCTAGATACACTGCTAGCATGAGCGCCATACCATTTCCCCACATAGAACCAGGCCAACCAACAAGAGCTGATTGTAAGCTTATAACGATGCACACACCTGTCAAAACACCTTAGACCGCGCTGTATCCACCTCGGCTTCCTGTTCCCTGCACAGTGTTGAGCACCCGTCGGATCCAGTCCTTGAGTAGGTAAGGAATGTCGCGGATGGTATCACTGTGAGGAAGAAGATCCCAACCTCGGGCGCCGTAGCGAGTGAAGTTGATCCAGGAGGAGAAGATAAGGTAGCCGGCGATACCCAAGAAAGCACTGAATATGTTAGATATCATCCTCAACAAAGGTCAAGTTTACTCACATGAAGAACAACCAGGTGAAGAAGCCCCAGTGGGAGCTCGTGCTATCACCATCACCACCACCACCACTCTCGGCATTTTCGCAAGCATACTTGGTATACCATGTCAAGCGCAAAACCTTGACCTTCTCCTCCATCTCAAAGCTATCCCAGATAAGAGAAGCATTTTCGTGCTTCAGCTGGTGCTCAATAATCGACTCGCTTTCATCCTTATCATCACCATCTCCTTCCTTCTTATCACCATCATTCTTGTCCGCTCGCTTCTCGTACTTCTCTGAAGTAGCCCACTCGCCTTCTGTTCCCTCCTTGTTAGGATCGCAGATGAATTCGATGATGGCCTTTTGCTCTACCCTCTCCTTGACGTTGCCAACCAGGGGATCCTTGCCTCCTGTGAGGACCAGTCGCACACCCTCCTTCTTCTTATCGGAATTAGACTCGCTTGTCTTGAGGCGCGTGGGAGTAGCTTCGAATCGGGAGCCGCCGGCGTTCTCGAGATTCCCTGCTATCGCGATAACGTGTTCGATCTCGTCCTTCTCTTTCTCGCCAGACTCGAGACGGTGCTCAATAGCGCAAACTGAATTTGTTAGCTGGACTCGAGTAGCATTTTGGAGTTTGTTTGCGAACCTCGTGTTCCGTTTGGACATTCTTCATCCTTCTTGCCCCCACTCTTCTTCAGGGGCTTGCAAATGTCTAATGTATAGGTTGTGTTGAAGTGTAGAGGAGGGCTAGGTCGAAACCGCGTCGTCACGACTGAGTGAGGGCCTCCTAGTTTCGAGAGATCGAATTTATGTCCATCAGCGCGTATGTTTCCGCAATCTAGAGTCTCTGCCGAAAGAGCTGGGGTAGCCAGCAGAGGCAGTAGAAACGCAAATAGATCCGGCCGATGCATCGAGAAGACTTTGATAGATTGAGCAACACAGAAGTCGAGATAGAGACGGTTGCTAAGCGATAAGGCCGGGACAGATTTGTGAGTGGAAGTGTAGCAGTAAAAAGTGGTTATCTGTCTTGAAATGAACGAAGGACGATAAATAAAAAAGATTATTGAGCGCGCGTGCCTAGAACTAGAACAAGAACAAGCTTGATGATGATGAATGAACTGGTCACGTTGGCTTGAGCTATCGCGGGTTTGCTTAGCGTCATATGAAGCTCCTTTCGTCTTGGCAGTTGTGTCATTCCGCGTTGCAGAGCAATGGCACTAGCACGTGACAGCTCACGAGCCACCTTCGTCAACCTACATCTGCACATGGCAACGGGTTACTAATAATATCTATCACATGGAAGAGCGCAAGTTAAATATTGTTCTTTTTGCATCAAGACACGCATCTTAAAAGATATAATCTGATAAAGCAAATTTCTGCTAGAGGCGGAAATAAACAATCCCTTTCAATCCGTCCGTAGAGAGCACAACTAAACCAGTCACTCCGTGTATATCCAACACCAAACAACCAACCAAGCGCACTCAAAAAAGAGAGCCTGAATAAATAAAAAAGAACCCTTGGCCGAATTGAAAGCTTCCCGTGGGGTATAAAAATGCCCAAACTCATAATCCATGTAGTAGAAATAACAATGCTGGTCCATCCTGAACTCCAAATGTTGATTGACCTCCCAACACCATACCAGGTCTCTTCTCTTTTCCGCCGTGACATTAATTCTTTCCATTATCTTGCTTGTCAGGTCTCATTCGAAAAAATCACATTCCTTGAGGACCGCCCATCATTCCATTCATCCCCTGCATCTGCTGCTGCATTTGTTGCTGTTGTTGCAATTGTTGCTGCTGCATCTGCTGTTGTTGCATCTGTTGCAACTGCTGCTGCTGCTGCTGCTGAGCCTGCTGTTGCTGCATCATCAATGCTTGTTGCTGCTGTCGACGCTGTGCCATACCCTGCTGGAGAAAGCTCTGAGCCTGCATCATGCTCGTCTGCTTAAGCTTCTCAATCACCTCCGGTGGAACTCTCTCTGCCCCGCCATGCTTCTGTGCAATCTGTGTAAACATTCTGTTGTAAATGGCTCTAGCATTTTGTTGCATCTGAAGCTGTAGTTGGTTCTGTTGTCCCATTTGCATTTGTTGCTGCTGTCCCATTTGTTGCTGCTGCTGCTGCTGAGCCTGCTGTTGTTGCTGGGCTTGTTGCTGCTGCTGCTGTTGTTGCATCGCCTGGAAAGCTTGGAGGTTCATGTTGTTGCCATTCATCATCTGCCCGCTGACTTGACGTTGCATAGGGCTATTGCCCATCTGAGCGTTCATTTGATTCATGCGCATCATTTGTTGTAACTGTGCCTGCATCTGAGGGGGGAATTGGCGCATCTGGTTGCCAGACATGTTTTGCATTTGCTGGGCGTACTGCGCCGCGAGCTGTTGCTGTTGTTGCTGCTGTTGAGGGCTCATCATGTTACCCTGCTGCTGCTGTTGCTGCTGCGCGATCAACTGCCTCTGCATTGCCTGCATCATCTGCTGCTGCTGTGCAGTCATCTGGTTCATGTTGCCACCGTTGATACCATTCTGCATCGCCATTTGCTGCTGTTGCTGCTGCATAGCACGCTGCTGTGCCAATTGAGCTGCAAACTGAGGATTGGCCTGGCCCATGCCTTGGTTATTCATCATCATGCCTTGGCCAGGCTGCGAGTTCTGGGCCATCATGGGTGGCGGCGGGCTGGTCTGGCTCATGCGAGGGGTGGCCACCATAGCAGGTCTGTTGATTGGAGTACCTTGTGCCATGTTGGGTGTCGAGTGAGGCATCCTTGGGGTGCCAGAGGGATGGCTCTGCTGGCTACCCCTAGAAGACATATTGTGCGTCATTGGAACAGACATAGCTGCTGGATTCTGAACAACAGACGATGGCCGTGGGGGGCTGTTCGCCATACCGGAGTTGTTTTGCTGCATGGGAACACTCCCAACCATGGGAGACGACATATGCTGGGGAGTGCCTTGTCGAGCAACCGGAGAAGATGCTGGTGGTTGAGAGATCTGAGCCTGGAAGCGGGGTTGGGCTTGTGGTGGCATATTGTTCGCCATTTGAGGTGTTCCCACAGCTGTGGTATTGACTCCGTTTGTAACTGAAGTGTTTTGAGGATGGCTATGTTGTGGTTGGTTCCCGTTGACCCTTTGCTGCGCGTTCTGATTGTTCTGGTTATTCTGGTTCGCGGCTTGGACTGCTTGTGCCTGTGCAGCGCGAGCTTGAGCCTGTCGCTGGACTTCGGCTCTGCGCTGAGCTTCTCTCGCCGCCTGGGCTTCCTGGGCCTGACGAGTTCGATCCTCAGCAGCTTGTTTCTGGGCTGCCAATGCTGCTGCTTCTTGTCTTGACTGCTGAACTTTTCGCTCATTTTCAATTTGCTTAAGCTTCTCCTGTTCTTTCTTCTCTGCATGCTCTCGCTGGATGTCGGCCAGAACTTTGAATCGTTCAAATCGGGGCTCGAAGGCCGATGCACCACCTGAGGCATCGCCATCTGCAGCGCCGCCGTTCTGTGCACCGTTTGCGCTTGAAGCCAGACGTTCATCTGCAACCAGCATAAACCGTTCTGTCTCTGCAGCGGCGGCTTCATCCGCAGCCATCTCGGCGACAGTTCGCTTGCGAGTCTTGGGTTGGGGAGGAGCCTCTGCGTGCTTGGGATGACTCATAGCTTCCATGAGAGCGATGGTTTCCTCGGGTGTCTTCGTAGGTTCAAGCATTAGTGGCGCATTTGTTGCCAAAAGAATCTGACCCTCTGCAGCATGAATATTGCTACCGTCAAGTTCTGTCTTTTCTCGCTTCTGGCGTTTTGTGGGGGGGGGCATGCTACCAGCAGTAGGGGTGGAAGGAACCAGGGACATGGGCGTTGAAGGCGGTTGTCCAGGGCCATCATTCTGACCTCGGGGGGTAGAAGCTTTTATAAGCAGGTCCATCTGTAAACTTTCTGGTGTGGGGTGGAGCACCACAGTGATGACCCGTGGCTTTGTTGCTTTATCTTTCTGCTCCTCGGGAACCGGTACCGCTGGAGCGTTTTCTTTTTCTGCCGCATCACCTCCCTTTGACTTGCTGTCTCCATTGGTCGAGCTCTCTTTGGGAAAAGGAACGTTTGGGGATGGTGTCAGGCATTGGTTGTAGTTGTGAATGGATGACGGCACGAGAGATCCCTTTGCTGTGGTAGGTTTGGCAACCTCTTTGGCTTGTGCAAGAGCCTTGTGGTTATTAACTTGAACGATGAGGCATCCATCATAAAATGGCACGCCGGCCTCGGTAAAATAAGAAAGAAGATCATGAGGGACCGTTCGGCTTCTAAGGTGATCGAGGAAGATTCGCATGGGCGACTTGTATGGAAACATGCCATCTTGGTTATCGAATCGGAAATGTGTTGCGTGTAGGTGAATTGCAAGTGAAGGAGGTTGGCCGGCGAACTTGTTCAGAATATAAGAGTCTGTGACAACTATAGAATTGTTAGTTGACGAATGGTAAGCTGATAGGTCGCAATAAATACCATAAGGTCGAGGTTCCGCGTCATGGCCAGTATGGTCTGCCGCTAACGACGCTGATCGTAGGCCAGCACTATTCCTAGAGTGCCGGCCTTGTAATTGCGATGCGGTTTCTCGTCGGGCTCTGTTGACGGGTCGCACGGTTGATGCAGTAATGGCCCTGTCACTCGCCGAATGTGGCTGCTTGGCACTTGGTGGAGGTTTCTTTGCAGACATTGATGGAGATGGAGATGATTTTGATGAGGCTATAGCGCCATTTGTCTGGATTCCAGGAGGAATCGGGCGCTTCACCTTGTTGGCGACATTTTGCTGTAGGATAGGACCAACTGGCGCCATCGTGTTGTAGTCGCGCTGCGCCGCGGGGGGCTAGCGATTATGACGATATCTCGGCCTGTGTGATTCGGCTCGATTTCGATGCAAATATTCGTTCAGGTCGCAAACATAGATATTACAGTGGCAACGGCACGATGCCGGATTCAAAGTCGATTTATATGGAATGGAATCGTCGCACGTCGCTTGGTGTGATGCGGAGTTGGCCGCGGTAATCTGATGTTAGGGGCGCGAGTATCAAAGAAGCGCAAGTCAACAACAACGCAAATGATCCATGAGAGAATGAAATAGAAATATAAGCTCGTCGATTTCTTGGGTATTCCTCGTTGCGATGCTTTCGTGGTGGGTTAGTATTTCGATGATGTTGCACGCCTGGTCGCAGTATCACGGGTACATTCCCTGGGATGAGGTCGGCTGGATTACGGAAGTGAGATCACGTGATGAATAATCAGGAAACTTGGGCGAAGAGCAAACAAGGGCAGCAACAATTAACACAAATAGAAATGTCAAGATTTTTTCAAATAAATAAAATCATTTGATAAATACACGCGTACTCGTGTCTGTTAAATAACCCTTAATCACATATACGTACTAGACTTCAAAAGCTCATGGTATCTCTCTCTCGTGCCTAATTCGCAAGACGCGTTTACATTGGTCTCACTCACGGCCTTGAACCCGACGCGCCCAATCATCATTGAGCCTCATAGTATCAACCACCACAACTCCACGTCCTCGTCCAACTCTTTCAGGACGCTGCCACCACTCTCGGCTCTTTGACTTTGAAGTTCTTTCAGCCTCGGATTCACTATCTGCCAAACCACCAGAATTGTTATCAGCACCAACAATGAGAATGACGTCATGTCGGAGCCAGGTCTGAAGGGTAGTAATGATACTGCCCTCCTCGCCAGAGAGAGCTTTCTGGAGGTAGATGACCTCTGGCTGGAGGTGTCGCAGAATATGAACATGTCCATTTGGCGTAGTAAAAGGAAGAACCATCGTCTCCTTTTCAACCAAACCCATAGCCTGTGAATAGATAGAGTTAAAGGCTGGGCTGGGAGATTCACTATCACTCGTCAGCGATGATTCGTTCAAAAAAAAATAATAAAGCAAAGCATACAGCTGGTTCTTGGACTCTTCAGCAGGGGTTTGAACTTGATCGTGTCCAATGTTAGAAAATGAAGAGCTCAGCGAGGTTGGCGGAAGGTTACTCGTAGCAGTATCCATTGCAGGTTCCTTCAAACCTGGTGCATAAATCAAAACGAATAGCTTAACCTTGGAGTGATCGATGTGTCGAGGGATGTGGGAGAGGATAGACTAGTCGCATCGTGTTAGTGCGCAAACCCAGAGAGCAATCATTTCAACTCACAGCGTGTTCATGGAACGGATCCTCCTCCTCAGGCACGGCGCCTGTCTCGGCAGACACCACAATCGCAACCGTCTTGCGTCGCCTACTACCGCCGATGACTGGTGACGATGTATCGGCGGGCGCTCGTTCATACTTAGCATCTGCTTCCTCTTGCCAGGGGTTGGTTTCGTCGAGGGGGCTCTTGTCCTCCTCGCGAATCGAAGCCAAAGCCTTGCCCATAGCTGCACTGGCAGCTGCGACACCAGCCGCCACAGTCTTACCTGTCGAGTCAAAGAACTGCTGCGGGCTCGGTGTTCGCCGTAGAGCACCCGTCACTCGCGAGCCCCAGCCTCCGCCGGTCGCTTCTTCGCCCGCGGGCGCAATTCCCTGGCTCTGGTCATCAGGTCGTGGTGGTTTCTCAGGTCCTTGAATATCGCGCGAATTGACATCTCGAGAACCGTGGGTTTGATGGTCACCTCCGCGAGCTTGATTGCCGTAGTCTAAGCCGTAGTGGTCGTCTTCATCTTCTTCGTTCTTTCGCTGGCTCCATACCCAAGCAGCGACACCTACAGTAGCGACTGTAAGTGTAACTGCGAGAGGTACCCAGTGACTCCAGACTCCCCGTCGCGACCGCGACGATCCATGATCGGGCGACATTTATGCGGCGCACTGTCGCATAGCTTGGGTGGAGATAATGGCGCCAATGGCAGCAGGCGCAAAGAGCCTTTTGGCGTGAATTGAGCGTCTAGAGTATAAAACTCTTCAGCAATTGCGTCAAAATTGGCGCAGTCGTTTATGTAGGTAGCGAAGCCTAGGGCTAAATCAGATCCGATGGATTAATTCTCGATACGCGGTGGTTGGTGTAATCGGCATCATCAACAACACGGTGGAGCTGCGGGAGGCCATCAATCTATCCCCCAGCAACAAGCTGCCTACGGGTTGTCAGCCCGAGGGCCGATAAAGAGCTCACTCAGCTTTCAGGGGCTCCATTGCGGGGGGACTATCCAATAATCCGTTACCGAGGTCGGGTACAAAACCGTCCACGTGAATTTGGTTCTCTTGCTGAGAATATGTGGCTGGTGAAAATGCACAGCCACATGCGGGACAGCACCCCACGTACGTACTTTTTTGAAGTCTTGACGATGATTTGAGTTGAGTGACTCTTCACCATACCTAATTGAAAGCAAACAGCTTACCATCAACCCCTCGCGTTTACACCAGGGGCAACAAGTCAATCCATCAAACTCAACTCGCTTTTGGCATCTGACGTATACTTTTTCTGGCTACTCTCCTCTTCATATCATCATATAAACAGGGCTCCCACCGTGTGATGCCCCACGCAGTCTCAATGCCATCAACTGGGCTTCAAGCCCTTATTCTTTGCGGGCCTGGCTCGTCATTCCCAACATTCACCTCCAACCCCGATGAGAGCCCCAAAGCTCTTTTGCCCATCGCTAACAGGCCTATGGTCTGGTATGCGCTTGATTTCTGCTATCGAACTGGTATTACAGGTCAGTCACTCAAGTGCAGCAGGCGGTATTGACTCATTCAATATTACGGCTCACTTTACCCTATACTTTCACAATCAAATTAACAACCACTAGATATCAACCTAATCTGCCCTCCTACAGCATCTGAAGCTATCTCAACCGCTTTGAATACTAACCCCCACCTTACGGCGTTGCCCTTGCCGCGACCCGACATCCTCTCACCAGTTGACCTTGATCAGAACACAGGCACTGCCGAGATTTTGCGACTGCCAGAGATCAGGTCAATCATCACTGGCGATTTTGTCATTCTTCCTTGCGATTTGGTCTGTGAGCTTGGGGGAGACAAGCTTCTTCAATCATGGATGGTCAAGTCAGCTAGCCTGACAGACAGCCTAGGTACTGCCAGGCTCTCTAATGGTCATCGTTCAGTTCACAGCGGAGCACTTGGTGTTTGGTATGATACCAAGGCTGTTGCGCCAGTCAAGAAGGAGGAGACCGACTTCGTTGCGACAACTCCCTTGCCAGCATCTCCCATTACACCACCTAAGGGGTCTCTATTCTCCAACTTGTCCAAGCTCGTGTACTCTATGCCAACCGACTCTCTGAAGGACTTGACGGAAGAGAAGGGCTCCCTACCGATTCGTCACAGCTTGTTACGTGCACACTCCCGCGTTCGAATGCTTACCACCCACCGAGATGCACACATATACATCTTCCCTCGATGGGTCCTCGACTTTGTAAAGGATAACGAGCGACTGGAGAGCATTGGAGAAGATGTCATCGGATGGTGGGCAAAGGCGGGCTGGCAGTCTGGTCTTTCTGAAAAGTTGAACATGGAGAGCGCCTGTGCCCAAGGACGGGTCGAGGAAACTAATGACGATGAAGAAGGTTCCGCATCTCCTAGAGATCCCAGCCCGAACAACACACCCAGCATAGGAAATCCCGTCTCTAGTGACCATGCTGCTGACATAACAACGCCGAGTATTGCAGTTGAGGACGGCTCGTCAGCCTGCAAAAAGTCAGACTCGTTCCAAGTGCCGCCGATCGTTGCCTATGTCCACCCGGGCGGAACAGCAGCTCCTTTGATTCGTCGCGTTGACACGGCACAACTATTACTTGCCATTTCACTTCAGCTTGCTAAGCTGCCGTCTCTTGAAGAGGCCGGTGGGGAGTCACCATCTCCATATGCACATGCGAAGAAGATCGCGTATCCGGAAGGTGTCAAGTCCCGAACCACTATCACGCAAAAGGACAGTCTAATTGCCGAGAATGTAACCGTCGAGGAAAAGACATCAATCAAAGAGACCGTGATCGGCGCTGGTTCGCAGATCAACGAGGGCGCCAAGCTCTCTCAGTGTCTACTTATGGAAGGCGTTGTTATCGGAAAGGCATGTAAGCTGACGCGTTGCATTATCGGAAAGAGAGCAGTCATTGGAGATGGCTCCGTTTTAACGGATTGTGAGGTTCAAGAGAACCTGCTTGTTGAAGCTCGAAGTGAGTTCCTTTTCCCGTGCCTCCTACCCTAGAGGTTGATCATTACGCTAACCACCCATCCCTGCACAGCTGAGGACAAGGACAACAAGCTTATGAGCTCCGAAGGTTTGGAAGCAACAGAAGCTGAGATGGAGGAAGTGCTCCAGGACATGGAAGCTGACGCCGAACAAGCCGTGATGGATTAGGAACTCATCAACAAGGTGTAACCACAGTCGGATAACCAGTCAAAACAAGTCAATAGAGTTAGAGTTTAAAACCAACATGTATGTACTGTACTTTTGCTTAGAGGCAAACAACCATGTCTTTTTTCGATCTTACTACGAAGATTATTACCACTATGGTTGCATCCAAGTGTCATGCTGTAAACCTGCCCTGTATCGCCGAGGTCTAGAACCCCTCAACCGAATGTACGGCCGTCAATGTGTCATCCGAACTCAAATAATGCGATATTTTGAAATGTTTCCTGGCTAAATGCTATGTTCAATATCGCTTGATAGAAAACGCCTGACGTAAGACCCACGATGTTACCTACCAACCATGCCGGGGATATTCTCAGAAAGGTAGGTATCCAACATACCTCGCTTGGGACTCAACCATTCTGCAAGGAGAACATTACGAACCCATCAATCGTACGAGTTGAACATTTCCATGTCTCTCTCCAAGAGCTTTAGGATATTTTTGTGTGATAGCACTAGTCTTGGGGGATAGTGGTTGGGGATATGATCGACGATCGTTCAGACGGGACGAAACTAATGCGATGTCACCCAGCGGATGATCAGGTCATGTAGATGGAGGGCGTTTGAATAACGACTTTATGCGCTTTGACGATATAGGAGTTTCCATGGAGCGGAATAGCATCAAGAGTCCCTCCGTGGCCGTAAAACCCCTGCGCTTAAGCGTGGGCCAGTCTAGGGAACTCGGAACTGAACCAACAGAGCTTTCCCCAGCCTTGCAGTGACATTCGAAATGTAATGTGATCAGAGGAACCACTTCGAGGGCGCTTGTGAGTGACAGGCTGTCCATGCCCTCGGGTTGGCCTATGGGTCGAGTCGTTCTGCCATTGTCTGTCCAAATCGAAACATTATGTAGAGATCGAAATATGAACAAGAGGCTCTTCTGACTAACACGGTAAACGTGGATAGGGTTTGATGTGCATAGATTGAGTTTCGTGGATCTCCTGACAGGGCTGGCACTGATATATTCTCTTGTTGAAACGAAACAAAGACGTTTCAACCGGGTTGTGCATCGATCATTAGGTAAATTGACCCATTACCACGTTTGATGGTATTTCCATCCAATTTACAAATTCCCCATGATGATTTTATTGTCCGAAAGACGTCAGTTACGCTTAATTGCCCTCGAATACCGAGCAGAGTATTCAACATGCAGCATAATAGATAACGGTCTAAGTCTAGATGTTCTCGACCTTCGTCTAAGTCGAATGTTGTGGAGCTTCAATGACATCGCACATACTGAATCAGTATTCAAAAACACATGTCACTGAACGCAGGGCTTAGCTGAACTACTGGATCAAGTTCAAACGGTAGCAGTGTACAATTTAGTCAGTAAAGGAGTTATTTGCAGTGTGATTTACGCCTCCTTGAAACGACTTTACCCTAAAGCTACCTGATGGGTGTTAGATTTTTTCAAGGACTAACCTAGCTGTCTAGCTTCCGTACCGATCGATCGATCTTGAAGTTGAAGAAGACCATATTCTAGACTTGGAAATATCGATGGGCTAGTATGGGAAAGGGTATTGTTACTAGTCATGAAGATGCATCGTCCTGTGAGAAAAATGACCGACGTCGTGAGATTTGATGGGCCCCGCGGAAATGTCAAATCCCTAAGCCTTGACAGGAGGCGCTAACTTGATCATGACCAACTTGGGTCATCGTAGAAAGGACCAATGCTACTAATTTAGATAAGCGCAACAAAGGTTCCCGAGGCTGGGTTCAAAGTCTATATTGGTAGCATGAGTCTTGTTCGGGATAATAGCTTTTCCATTTGCACACGGGGTTTCCGTCACCCTGAAAAGAGAAGAAGAATAAGAAGGGCGATCACGTTGAGGCTGCAATATAGTTCGTACCAGCCCTTTAGCTGCCGGCCCGATGGCTATTCAAGCAATGCCACTACAAACGGTCGAAACCGTCGTTTTGAGGCAACATTCCGATGCTATTGATACGCGAATGTCATCAGAAGGATGCGCTATGCTGATGCGAAAGTGAAAAAAAAAAATGGTAACACCGATTGTTAGAGTAATAGTATATCTTGCACGTTATTGATACAAGTTCAGTGTGTGGCGGGAACAAATCCTCCGTCTTCTGTTTGTGTGTAGTGCTAGTCAGTTGTGTCAGTGTAAACGTCAGTGTAAATGTCAGCGCTTGTTATTCTGATCCATGTCACCTTTTACCATGACAGCCATCCCATGTTATGCTGTAGCTGTAGCTGCAGCTGCAGATGCAATTGCATGCAAACATGCAGATGAAATGACGCAGTGCCAAGGTTTCGGGATACCACTGAATCTCAATCGAACAGCACACGCACAGGCAAGGTACAGGGCTCCAAGAATGGCTTTGGGGCCCCTGACTATCCCTGTTTGGCTGATGTGATCTTCTCCCGCTCAGCCCGTCAGATCACCACCCACCTAATCCATATGGAACCTACCCACAGCCTAGGTACGGGAGATTCACAGCGGGTGTAACAGCGGCTGCGGTGTAACTTCGATCCGGGGGGAACACCAGCCAAAGCCAAAAACTGTCAAAACGTCAGCCAAATGACATTGCCATTCAGACATTGCCATCTTGAAAAGAAGAGTGAATCGGCGATCCCAACTGAAAAAGCCTGGGCCTGGGCCTCACTGGTATGATATATAGGCTGACCAGGTGGGCCATGAAAATTCAAGAGATTTAACCTATCCCTATAGAGAAGCACTACATCGTAAATACCACCGAGGCTTGAAATGACATTTCACACTTAGATCAATGTAGGGAAAAAATGTTAGCTGCTAACTATTTCAGCGGAGACTGACAGCTTCGGGACCCTGGTCCAGAAGCCGATGACCCCGGGAACCTATTCCTCAGTTTGGCCCAGTCCTGTTGTCCAGTCCAAGCTCAAGGCCCAGGTGGAGCGGAAGCTGTATGGATTATGGATTATGGATTATGGATACAATAGATGCCTTGAGTAAGGCACGTACATTGCATTGCCTGCCGGGACGAAGGACGAGACCGTTGATCATTTCTCTACGCCGAGTAAAAAATATGTTGGCGTTGAGATGCATCCGCCATTGTAT
Source organism: Fusarium anguioides (assembly GCA_012977745.1). Lineage (NCBI taxonomy): Eukaryota > Fungi > Ascomycota > Sordariomycetes > Hypocreales > Nectriaceae > Fusarium > Fusarium anguioides. The sequence goes on from JAALXK010000055.1 coordinate 192,184, forward strand.
TACCTTGTCGCAGCCTGGTTTACTTGCAAAAAGCCACAAAAATAGCCACAGCTGGATGTCATATCGGCTACCCTACCCAGAAGCCATCAGCTTAACCTCCTTATGGATCGAGGTACAGTAGTGTGCGTGGTTAAACTGTTACAGTCGTCTGACAGCTAGCCTAATAGATAGATTGACAGGCAAGGAGGATGAGAGAAAAACAGCGTACGATGTCCGAATAGAGGGAGACAATCATTCAAATTGGCAATAAATGGAACATCGTCTACTCAATATGGGTTGAAGGGATGCATGGAAGGGAAGTTGGCAGGTCAGAGAAGACCATGATAGTCCAAACTCAAATGGAGAACCCTGGGTTTGTGCCCATAACGAGCTCTACAGAGGGTTCCCTGGACCCTTCACGTACCAATTGAGGGTCCCATGTGGTCCCCATCAGGCATTACCAAGCAGTATCGATGGTACCAATGGCACTAGGAAAAGCAAAAACGGTTGCGCGAGTGAGGTGTGTGGAAAAAAGTGGACGAGGTACTCTCGTCTGATTAGGTGATGCTGGCTGTATGGCTTTATGGAGTATGTAATGCATCTAGGCATACTGTAGTGGGCTAGAAATGACATATCACCTAAAATTCCGACCCAATGGTCAGACGCAAGTCTCTGATTGGTAGAATAACTGTGCGGATGCAAACCCGCAGCTCAGGTGAGACTGTGGATTACTGTACATAGGTAGGTAGTGAGGTTGTAGGTCTATGATGCTATAATGATACCAAGGTAGCAAGTCGTCAGGAGATCAACTCGGAGACTTGTATTGAGGGAATTCAACTCGGTGATTTATTTAATTTTTCTAGTCACGCACCATTGATACAAGCGAAGCAGTATAAAACACATCACATATACTAATTTCTTGGCATGAACGTCAGTCTAATTCGCGTATTACGATACAGTATCTGCTAGAGAGCGGGCTGGAGATGGACCTTCCTTTGGGAACACGGGCTTGGCCTTTTCTCAGTGGATATCCATCTTGTTTGCCCATGAGTTCAGCTGAAGAGGATACTTTTCTATCTTGGAGGGGACTGAGAGTAAAATCACGGGGTCTCGACTCTTCAGCGTTGAGTCAGCGAAAGCGGGAAGCAGGGGAAAACCTGGTAGAGAAACATAAAGACAAGAGGCTAGGCACGGGAAGAGTGGATAGGAAGAGTCTCTGACTCCGTCCGTTCGTTCATCTCTCCCGAAGGAGACGGAGAGAGAGATGGAGGGCTCTCTCCCATCCCCTCTGGACTCTAGTCCTCCCCTCCCATCCCGTCGCGTCGGGGCCCGTAGGCAATGCTACTGTAACTGTAGCTGTAACTGTAAGTCTGCTCAGGTCCAGAAACTTACGATAGGATGCTAGAGACCATATGACGAATGAGTGCAGATGGCGGGTATGCAGTTGAACTGATCCTGTACATGGTGTAAATGAGATTCTAGCATGCGCTGCATGTATTATTCGTCCACGATTCCGTTTTTGATATGAGATGGGTACGATGAACACTTTGTCTCTGAACTTATATGATGTTGATTCAAAAGCAATCTCTGTAGAAAAGATAAGCAGACAGGCAGACAGACATCCGACCCGAGGCAATGCGTATTGCGTTAGTGAGTGACGGGTTGACAGTGTTTGTCCATCATTCAGTTCCGTTCAGCTGCTTCTTACAACCAGAAAACGATACATCACCAGAAAAAACCCCTGCCCAGTCCATCTCTGGTGTCTCACCAGCCTTCAACTCACCAGTAAAGTACAAGTTGAAAGACGAAGGGGGGCGTGTAGACTAGGTAGGTAAGTACGGTAATGCCGCACCGATAGTGGAGTTTAAACGCCAGATCTACAAACCTAGGTAGGTACCTACACCTACACCAGCGCCAACGCGCCTCTCCCTCCTCTCCACTGGTCGGCTCCCTTGTACCTTGTCCCTGTTTCCAGGGCTCGTTCCTAGATTTCTTGGGAGGATCGCTGGGTCTTCTGCCCCGGAAGATCGCCCGGCACTAAAACAGAGGATGCTACTGGAGGGACTACGAGCTCCGATACTGTCAAAACCCATGGAAACTCTCTCTTATCTGCCTACCATTATACTAGAAGTGGCCCGCGCTGCCGTCCCGAGCCTCGTGCGTTAGTGCTAGCACCACAGACTTGCGCAATGCACTAACAAGCGAGCCTCTCGTCTCTGTTCCCTTTGTTATGACTTCAGTCACCCTTCTTATCACACCAAGCGCGTCCCCGTCGCGCTTTTTTGCCAGGGAGCCATTACCTGGTAATTAGTTAGGTAGGTAGTTAGCTACCCCTCAACTCGACCCCTCTTTCTGAACTGAAATGAGATGTTCAAACGCCGACGCGGGATTGAATTCGGAGACATTGGGAAACATGAACACAGAAGAGATGAAGAACTTCAGGGCAGTTGACGCTATTGAATTCAATTGAATCGATAAAGCAAATCTCCTTGAAGAAGAAGAAGAATAATAAAAAGAAGAAGGAGAAGGGTTGAGTTTCAAGTTGAAGGAGTACTACAGTACAGTAAAGTGAAGATCGGCTTTATTATCAACTTTTCGGATGTATGTTAGTAGTGATCGGCTAATGGTAATTACCTATGGCACAATATCAGCAACCGTAACAAGCGAAAAGGCCAGTCCAGTCTTCCAAGTCAAGGCATTATCTGCTGTATTCTGTCATTTTAAGAACCGTGCGCAGCTACAATAGGTCGTCCGTCTAAAAACTTGACAGTCTGACAGGTAGGTACTCCGTAAAAATGTTACCTATTACGATAGGCGAAGCAAGGGCCCCAGCCAGTTTTGTCCAGGTTTTGACTGACACTCACCTGTCAAGACGAACTTAATTTTCTATGTTACAGCTGTTGCGGATTCCACGGATACCGAGTCTCTAATCCGTTTTTTCTTATTCCACTCCGCGGGGCATTCGTATTTCCTTTATGGACAGGTTAGACGATCTCTGAGTCTAGCGCTCTACTCTTTCTGTCGTTTATACCTTGACCCAGAAGCAGGGTTAGCACTTTAACAAATGCCGACAAACACTCATGTCAAGCTGCACTGTAGAGTTGCAATGCATCTTTCGGATAGATTATGTTCAGCCAACAAACATGCTCAAGGTCAAGAAATGGGTGGGATGGATCCATGATGTGGGTGGTTGACTGTCCAATGACATCACGACAGTCTCTACTCTCAAGCCTTTCGAGGCTGTTGGTTTAGTTTTGCCTCCTTCACTAATTCGATGACTTGACTCTGCATAAGAATCATCCGAAAAAGAAACTCACAACCAACAGAAAAACCAGATGAATCAAACCAACAACCTGAGACGTTCATCGGATCAAGGGTCCACGAAGGTTGCCGAAGACAAGACAAGACAAGATGATGCGAGACTCTCCTTCACTTACCTGAACTGAACTGAACTGAACTGGGTGATGCGATAATCCTTCGGCTGCCAGGAACACCCGCTGGTCCCCTTCGTTTTGAGTGAGACCTGCACCACGCTGTTGTTGCTTTTACTTTTCACTTCTCACATAGGGCCAATACTATACCAGGAGTGCTCCTTGGAGGCCCACATCTTCACCTGGACTGTTACTCTTGAGAGGAGAGAGGAGACAGCGTACGTACCGTAGGGACTATTCCGGGCTCTCTACCCGGACACAAGGGAGTCAGATATGGGGAACCAAAAGGTCTTCAGATGGGTCATGTTTCTCCCAAGAAGTTAACTCAACACAGCCCATCTGATTTGACCTACCCATCCCACTGTACATTCAGGCACACTCAGGAACATAAACCTTCTCAGTCTTGGGATCCTCTCGGCCTTAATAGAATTGTCTCACTTGATGGGACCTTCTGGGTAAGACTCCCACCTGATCCCATTCCAGGCCCATTTCATTCCTCGACCTGGAAGTGATATCCATCCATTGCTGTTGGAGGCAAGAAAGCTAGTAATTGAGAAAAGCACATTATGCTGAATCTGGGGCACCCACATGAACTGCTGCATTGTATTGCACCGTCTATACCGAAGACGACACTTCGCCTTTTCGGATAGTGACCAGGTCAACCATACTGACAGGCCTAGTGATGTACAGCATGTACCAGATGGAGGGCTGGCGTCAGTCAGTCAGTGTCAACTGCCCTGTTCATTCACCCCCGGTGTTACGTTCATGCAGCTCATGCAGGGACCGATCTAGTCGCTCACTCACCTCACTTACCTCGCCTCGAGTCTTCTTATTCATTACATGGGCGTTTGGCATCGAAACATTACACACCCGCACCCTTCTTTGTGGGATCCGCAGCATGGTTCGGGATCCGCAAGCATAGGGGTGGCTGTATGCATGTATGGTGTGAATTCAAGAGAGGAGCCACAGAGTCAGGGACGTGATCCAGCCACACACCCCACCATTACGCCCCAGGTGCCGACGGTTTGTCAAGCATATTCCTCGACTGCCATTATACACGTGCATACCTTTGTCCTTGTAGCACATACATACTTTGTTTCTTTTCTCTTGCTAACTATGCTATACCAAAGGCTGGTCTAAGCTTTATTCAAGTCAAGTGCACAACAAAAATGATTGATCGGATCAAGTGCCAAGTCTGTCCTGGTCTCTTTTTACTCTTGCTGTATAACTAGTTAGCACCTAGTCGAGCTGAGGGCGTTGAGGACCGAGCGAAACATCCATACCCAGGGACGCTTGGCTTGACTTGACTTGATCATAACTGACACAACTTCATCCAAAACATCGCCCTCTACACTACTCTATGCGAGCAATAAAACCCACTCTCTCACAGTGGATCATATCACGCCTCTCCCGCCGCCCTACCTGACCAGTGTCCTCTTCAAGCCCTGGATCTCGATCTGCTGTTATGACCCCGGTTCGCATTCTTGTCCTGGGTGCATTGGATCATAGTTGTGTCTCGCGGGTTCCCTACTAGCTGCACCGGCTGTATTCAAGGATCTACGGGTGGTTGAGTTCACAGCTTGGATGTCTCAGAGCCCGCAGGCCGATGCTGCGTACCTCATTCCACCTCATCTCTATATCTTCAAGGGCGTCCGTCCTCAAAAGTTGAAAAAACATTCCCGACCAGACTCACCAGATAACTCTTAATTGTTCTACTCAATCTTCGAAGACAACATTGAACACTTTTGCCCTTTGCTCAAAGGAAACTCAAGACATATTCACTCAACTCAACTCACAATATACTCTCCTCAAACAATCTCCCTCTTCTACCTCTCCTTCTTAACACTTCTTGTCTTTACCAAGATGCAGTTCGAGTCGGACTACCGGTTCGATATGGACGACAGCTTCAGTCTGTGCAGTCAACCCATGTCATGCCCTTCCACTACCACAAGCTTCTCTTCCGCCTCATCAGCTTACGACCCTTTCACTCCTACATCTCGACGATCAACTCCTCATGAATTCGGCAACATGGACTTTGATGGCCCTTACAACAACACTGTCTCTCACCGGGCAGAGTTGACTCCTCCCTCTTCAGCAATGGGCAAGTTCATGTTCGGTCCCATCAAGACTGAGCAAGACCACATGTCATTCTCCGACTCTCTCCCCAACACTCCCATGAAGCGAGAGCAGCTTGGCTTCGAATACGAACACATGATGGACATGAGCATGGCACATCACGGATCAATGGGATCATTGACACCATCAAACTCTTTTGGCATGTACAGCTACTCCCCTGATGCTTCTATGGGGCCCGCCTCTTTCATGATGACACCAACCCAAAGCCTCTCTGGTTCTGAGGCTGCCGAGACCAGCTCATCATGGTCATGTGCCAATGATAGCCCAATCTCATTCTTCCAAAACAAGCAACTCCCCAGCGAGTTTGACTCTTTTGATATGGATCGCCACTCTCAGTCTCCTCTGGGTTACTCTCTGCACGACCCCAACTCGCCCAACCGTATGCGAGCTCAGAGAAAGATGATGTGCGAGATTCAGCAAAAGAGTGCTGAGTTACAGCGAGCTCAGATTCGATCTTCAAGAAAGCGATCTATCAAGCCTGACCCAGCACAAGTTGACGTGGTCCGAAGAGCCATGTGCAAGTGTGATTACCCTGGTTGCCACAAGGCTTTCCGACGGAATGAGCATCTCAAGCGTCACAAGCAAACGTGAGTTTTACTGCAATTCTTAGAGAGAGAAACATGATCACTAACATTACTCAGTTTCCATGGTGAAGGACCTAACCGTTTCTCTTGCGAGTTCTGTGGAAAGGACCAATTCAACCGCCAAGATAACCTCAACAACCACCGCAAGCTGCACGCACGACCCAACAGCCGCAACCGTGGCGTTGAGTTCATCCCTGCTGCAGTACCAGTTATTGAGCATGAAGAGCGAAGCAGGAAGAGACGAGCTCCATCAAAGTCCAAGACCGCTGAGAAGCGGGGCTCGGAATACTGAGCGAGAGTGGCTGAAGAAGATATCTTGGCCGGGTACCTTGCTTGAAAACTCCGTCAGTCGCCACTCTCTGCAACTGAGCTGGGGGAGAACAGGGAAGAGTTTGACTCGAAAGGGCGCCACTCAGATGAGACACGCATAAGACCCATGCACTCTTCTTGATTGGGGCATATACACACCAACACACTTACCTACAGTACTTACATACATACGATACGATACGTACTATTGCCCACACACACACACACATTCGCATCTACAGTACACTACGACATATCAAAAAGCGGAGCTGGGAAAAAAGAAAGGAACCGCAGCATCATCTGCAGCCGGACCGTCGCCACCGCATAAGAGACTCGACCAAGAGAACTCTTTTAAGAGAAACATACAGGAAAAAAGGAAATTACCTACAGGATGATATGAGGGTGTAATGGACTGTATGATTATTATGTGAAAAGATGCGAGAGGGTTTTACTTTACTTTGGGTGGCATTTTTGCATCATGATTGAGTTGTTACCACACAACCAGGTCCACTTCAATAACGGTGCTTGGGCGTTTCATGGAGGCTTACTTTTCTTATTTGGTGTTGAGGAATTTTGTTGTTTTTCGTTGATTAACTTAACTAGTTACCTTTTTTTTTTCTTCTTCTTTTCTCTTCAATTACCCTCCACATTCTCCACCAAAGAGTAGCTGGAGGATTATGGTGGTGGACATACGATTTGAGTAGCAGATAATGAAACAAGAATTATTTTTACAAATGAAGCACTTTCGTCATCAATTCCCTGATTCGAAGAAATGGTTCTCAAACTAAGAGAAATGTCGATCATTCGTGTCTCCTTTGGAACTGGCGCAGCGACATGGCGTTGACAAGATGAGCTGTCTAGGCTGTCTTGACTATACAGAGATAGCTACATTTCATGGAGAAATAAGACAGATAAAGCTGGAGATTGCGTTACATAGTGCATAGCTAGGATGGTAAGCATTCAAGCAATAGATGATTGGCTTGAGTACGTGTTGAAAAGCAATCTTCAAGATGGCTATACCTATACAAGCAGAAAATCAGAGATATCAGATATGACAAAATTAGCTTGTAAGTGGTAAAACTTCAGCTTCAGGGTTTAGAGTTTGGACCTTTTAGTCCAAGCGTACTGCGGAATTGAAGCATTTCATGGACTGACAGAGGCTGATGCAGAGGCAGAGGCAGACACACACAGAGAGAAAGGCTCCCGACAGCGAGCCCCGTCCATATTGTCTTAGATCTCGGGGCAGGGGAGCCTACCGATCCGTGAATCATGCTGGCACCCTGATCCCTACCAATGTAAGACTTGGCAGTATGTTTGTACTCTACCATAAGCAGAGAAAGGTTGCTCTCTCTGCTTCTGCCAGATTAGGACAGGATGGCGAGATTTGGCGTTGCATGCTCCCACTGCGCTGGGTCAGTCCGAACTGTACGCAGAGTACTGTTGGATAAACATACGTAGGTCTGGGCCTCGGGGTGCGCCCCGATGGCCGTCGGATGTGAGATATGACAGACATGAGCTAGAAAGAGGCTCAAACGGATGTGGCTGAGACTGAAAGATTGACATGATTGGGGGTTATAGGTCTGGGGTCTGGGCCCAATAATATTAAGATTGATCTGGATTGCGGGAGGGAGAAAGACACATGTCAAACGGTTTCTGATTTGCAATTGTAGAGGGGAATGTCAACCGTCTTTGTCTCCGTCTCTAGGAATGTTGAGATCAACGACTTGTAAACGAACCCACCTATTGGACCCGATCCGAAGCGGAGATACTAGTCTAGACTATTCCTACATGATTTCCCAATTTGGAAAAGAGGTCTCTTGGAATGGACCCAGCGATGATATTAGCTACTTTTACTGCGCGGGCCGTAGTGGAGAGGAGATTCAGTCTAGAGTATGTAGTGGGAATCAAAGGAAATCAATGCACCTTAGGCGAATTACTAGGAGAAATTGTAAACTCTCCGAGTGCTGAAAAGGGATTTCAGAATCAGGAGACTGCATAAATAGTGTCAACACATAAAGACAATGAGGGAGAAGACTGTCCAGAGAGGGAGAGGTATGCAACCAGTTTCATAGTAGCGGCTTGAGATCAGGAAGTTTGGTACTACTTTGGTAAGAATACCCAGATAAAAGAAGCTAGTTTGTGACCAGTTGCGTAAGGAGGAAGAGAGATTGGAGAATATGATGACATGAAATTGTCACATTTTGGGATCCAGGGACCATGATATGATGATATAACCCTATACTGACTATCGATATTATATGAGGCTGAACAGGTTCTAGTCCGTGTCGACAAGGGGAAGGGGATCTTCAACCCCCGAGACGTTTAGGGGTCATTATGGGGTTTAGTTGGTTCATGATTCACTGAATTCGATATCAGTGGATAGTATCCGGTGGCTGAGCTGGAGGCTGACACGAAACCCTTGGACCCTTTTTTTTGTGTTCTGCTGTGTTTTGCAGGCAGACAGCGCGGATAAGATTTCCCACGGACTCTTCACCGGCGCAGACCCTTTCTTTTAGTTAAGACTGGGCGTTTAGATAAGGCTTTTGTGCCTGGAATGGGCTGAGATGAGACCTGAATGTGTGGCACTAGGTCGAGGCCTCGAGGGGACGAGAAACTACTGGAATATTATACGACATATTCAATTCACCAGGGAGGCTCAGAAACAAAACGCCCATCAACTTGTTCTGAAAATATGAAATAGTCTAGTTATCCATTGAGGTTCTTGTCTTAGCAGCCCTTGAACTCAGCCTAAGCTTGCTAGAGTGATCAATAATATGAGAAGTTACACGAGCTAATGTCACTGTTGAATCTCTCATCCTCGTGATGGTGTTGGACAAAGAAGTGCACATCGTCATCTATCCTGTCAAAGAAGACAGGGGTTTGGGTCGGGAATAGAGAAGTGACAGTAAAAGCCAGGATTAGCCAGCGACGCCGTCACAAAGACTAACGTTGGACTAGACTAGGGGTCAAGGCCGCTACATGCTGTACCAACTTATTGAGCTTACTTTACGGGAAAGGCTTCGTTGATGAGATTGGCGGGGTTCCACAAGCTAGACAACGATAACAGGAGAATCCGGCACTTGTCAAAAGAGAGTTTGGCCGGACTGTGTAGGTTATATCGTATTGTGGGTAAATACGGTACAGTATTGGTGTGACGGAATAATAATATTGGTAGTGACGGAATATAGAACGGTCTGGTCTAGTTGCTGGTATTCGAAGAACCGGTTATAAACGTTACATTACAGATGGAGAATGCAGCGTCGATCATCTAGATAACTTGCACTCTAAGCCTGTCAAGCTGAATTGTGGTTCCAGTGTATTATGTGGACTCCGAATGTAGGACTTTGGGGACTGTAGACATTGATCTACACCAGGTTGGTTCTGTATGCACCCTTTCTTGTTCTTGGCCATTAAACATACTGTATGTAGTTACTGTAAAGACGCAGTACAGTACTTATGTATGTACTAATAGAGACTAACTAACAACGAGAATAGGACTTGGACTTGGGTCGCATAAGCCAAGGCCCATGTTGGGGTTGATCCATTTTCTCTCTTTGTTTCTTCTTTTGTTTTGGAATGTAAAAAACTTGATTGTGCAGTAGTACAAAGAGCTGCGATAGCGGCAGTGACGCAGCTACTACTGTACGTAAATACAGAAAGAGAATCGAAAAAGAAAAGAATGGTGGCGATTAGAAAGGATCGTGGCATGGGGGGGGGGGGGATACCAATTCTATGCATTAGATTGCATGTCATGTCATGCAGACCCGATACACCCAGTACATTTTATTGTAAAATAGGTACCCGTCGTAGGGCGTAATCACTGCCCGACGTGTGGATGTAGTACAGGCCCATAGGTCAATACCTGTAGCTGTAGCTGAGCTGTAGCTGTACTGTAGGACCCAGTCAGGTAATGTACAGTAAGTATTTGCGAGATGTGATAGATCGCGGGGAAAGAATGTGAAGAATTGGTTGGTGTATTTGCGAGACACAGACACACACACACAAGGACAGGGACAGTGACGTTAACTGCATTCGAATAGTGGAGATAAAAATACCTGATCCTGGAACTAAATGCCTGCCGGCGATGAGATATGTAATGTAATGTACGATTGATTGATCTGATCTCTAGGTTGAATTCTGAGAAATAAGGAGTGATAGCTCACGTCAATCAATCAATCAATCAATCAATCTTACATTGCAGCAAAAGGGTTACACTAGCTGCACTATTGACAGCTGTTCAAGGGTAGTAATAAATCTTGGTAAACTCAAACTCGACTTCAGCTTCAACGGCTTTCCTCAAGATTCATGAATTACTGACTCGATAATACATACGGATAGTACAGCAGCTGATCTTCTCCCCTGTAACTTGGGCCAAGCCTCACCAAGTGAGCCGCGATCTTGGCGAGTGCCGATTCTTTTTCAGGCTGTGATTAGAGGGCTAGAGGCTGGCTGGAGCCTATGGCGGCTCATAAAGAGGCCTGTGCGCGGGTATCTCCGGCCCGGCAATTCAATGTGTACAGCCAATAGACATGGAAACCGCGGATAATTCCCGCCAGCACCAGTAGCAGTGAGATAATCATCATATCATATCATGCTATTCAGTCAATTAATCGATCGTTTAATCAATCAATAAACCCCACTGTTCTGCCACAACATATGCCTTGTTACTACTGTTAGTGATGGTCATTCAATACCTTTTCGGTCTAACCTTGCCCGAGTCATACATCCATTAATACCGGGTAACCGTTTCAAGGCTTCCATGTCGTGATGGCTTCACTCCCATCCTACCAAGATGCCATCTCCCCCGACTGGCTACGTCTAGCAGCCCCGTATATATACTCGCAAGACTATCCGTCTTTGTGTCGCGTTAGTCATCGTTTCTGGGATGTCTTTTCTCCACGAATATGGAGTCGAATCCCCCCACGCTCAGGTAGAGGTATAGCTGCTGGCCAGGATGAAGAACATGGTAAAGCTATCTTGATTATACGAACTCGAAATGATCACATCTCTCCCTTTTTACCAAAATCGTCAACTAATCAACATCACCAGATTTAGAATGGTTGTTCAACTCTGTTCTCAATGGTCCAGTTCGGCCAAGACCCGAGACTGCAAGCCTCATTCGAGTCCTTGATGCTCGAGCCATTAGAGGAACCTATTCACTCAATATGGATACCAACTTCAATACGAGCTTGAAGAATGTCATCAAATCCTTGCCAAACCTAAATTGTATTCTCATCGACGGTCATCAAGACGTTGATCCATCTGAGTGTCTCTCTGAGGCTGGTCATCAGGTCCAACTCCTGAGTATGGCAGCCTGCCCCTCATCACTATCACTCCCGTTTGCTGCATCTCTTCGAGGGTTGGTATATCTTGACCTATCGTATACTCCTGGCTCACTTCGTCCACTTTTCCAAGAAGACGAGTTACCAGAATTGCGTGTTCTGAAGATCCAAGGCAAGGAGGTTGATGACACCACCGTTGAGAACCTAGCTGCGCACTTTGGAACTCGTTTATGGAGCTTGGACTTAAGTCACAATAAACTAACAGACCAGGCTCTAGAGAGCATTGGGTCCCATTGCTTGTGGCCGACCGATCTTCGGACGGATGCCAACTTTGATGTTGAGGGTAAACTGGAATTCGGATGCACGACCCCTGACTTCGGAACCTGGATTCGCATAACCGAGTCTGAATGGAGCAGCTCTTTCAATCATCCAAACAGGCACTTTGTTGACGCGCCGTTGTATGATCGTCACGACTCACAGCCCCAAGAGTTTGTGCAGAATCGACTAGACGGCAACTTCCCCATCAAATCAGATACGGCCGACGCCGTTTGCCGTGGCCTCCAAGGAGAGGACCCCTATTTTCTGCCAGCCAACTTTCAGACTTCACAAGGGCTAACTCATCTGGATATTTCTGGCAATCGGATCTCCTCCATTGGTGTCAGAAAGTTGCTGACGCTGTGTCGTGGACGCCTCCAGCAGTTTAGCTGCGATTCTATGATGCTTATTGCGCCCTCAAGGGGGACTATGGCAGCTTGGCCCAAGACTGCTAAACTCTATGGCTTTTATGCCGCGCATACTCTACGGCCCGTATTATCATCTAACCTACGAGTAGTTAAACTACATCACTCGGTGGTGACTCGAATTCCCACATTGGAACTTGAGGGATTGTCGAGGATGGCGCGTCTGTACATCGCTGAGAACTCCCTGCTTCCGCGGGCTGAGAATGCCTTCCCCGAAGCTTTCGTCCCTGACATGAATCCGCGCCTCACATCCTTAACACTTACTCACATTCCGCGATATTCAAGAGGCCCGCTGATCAATAAACTGACATCCTTCCTAAAACTCCTCTCTGCCCAGGAGCTTGCACTTTTTGACATGTCATCTCGGCGGGGTCCCAGCGTCTTGGCCGGCATAAATCATCTCCGGCTCGAGTTTGAGCAGGGCTTTGACAAGGAGGATGCGTCTATCGCGGAAGATGTAACGCTCGATGCTCAAGAATTACTGAACTCAGGTGACAGGGGTTTCAGTTTCTTTGATGACGAAGCCCAACAACGCCCGCAGACCACTTCAAGACTAACTGACTCTATTCAAAAACGGAATCCTTCGGATTCTTCCGTTGCCACAGAGGAGCTGGACCAGCCTGAGCCCGAACACCTTGACTTAGACATCTGGGCAGACGGCAAGTCCACTAAGGTCCAAGTATGGGTTGGTCCAAAGAACAGTAGCAACCCCATGCTCCAGGACTATAGGAAACTGGCCCTGCATTACAAAGTGCATGATCGTGTCGGGCCGGCCTCCCCTGCACAAATACGTGCTGGCGTCCCCTCTTCGGCGCTTGTCTTTCACACAGCATGGTGTATGGCGATCATGCCCTGCGAGGGTCACGTTCGGGAGCCTACAAGGGCTGAGCTGGAGGGGATGCAAGATGTGCTGAGTGAGCTAAAGCGGTTCCGTCTCGAGGGCAGGGCAAAATACCTCAAGCTACAGAGGGAGTTTGGCAGCGGACGTGTACCGCCTGGTCCACCACATGGATTCTGGCTTGGGAAGCTCGAGGTTTCGACTCACCAGACGATGACGGCGCTACGGAGCAAAGCCGCAGACTATTGGAGATGAGCCGTGCGTCTAAATTACTGCCCGAAATGGGGGAATTACGAACCCTCCGTACACACCTTCAACACCATATACGCTGACTGGACGTTGGAGGTGGTGTTGATACCCTCTTTGACTTCCTAATAGACAATAGTGTACTGCTTGGCGTTGAGTTTCATGATTATCAGATACAGGGCCCTGGCACATTACATAGGCCGATATGTACAAAACGTATATCTCCTTTGGCATCGGCATAGGCCTAAGGAGTATACTATCTCTGGCGAAGGTGGCAAACATATGTCTTATTGGTACCGAAAGTGCCGGTAGTTCAAGAGTTGACTCATTTCTAATTTCCATTATGGCATAATGACGAGTTTTGAAGCATGGTTGCGCTTTGATTCAGCCCATATTTGTCCCCATTAGGTTGTGGACATTATGATAGGAAGCGTCAAGTCGAACTATTCTCCCACTACATTCCATACTAGTGATCTGACTGTCAGTCGGTTGTTAGCCGAGGTATGGGTTTCAAGGCAGTGAGAAGACTCTGGCAGGGTCCAGGGTATCGCAAGAAGCGACCGAGTTGGGCAATCTTTTCATATCAAATGATGCAAGTGAGGGTCCATTAGAGGGTCTAATCAAGTGCCCTGCATGGCGTCAAGAGTCTAGGCCCTCAGCTAAGAACAAGGGGATGGGAAAGTTGGTCTACACTTGGACCCTTTTCTCACATTTTGGGTCTTTGTGTCGTGTTCTGTTTTATGGGAAAGATGTCTTTCTTGCGTTAGAGAGAGAACGGCTGTTGTTTGATAGAGTTTTGTGGCACACGGCACAACGAGACGATCATGTCTTGAAGTGCCGCCGGTCCAGTCTAAGCCAGTCAGTTAGTACCAAGAGGGCGTAGGGAAAAAGAAAAAAGCCCGAGCTTAGGAACTGGAGCGTTTAATTAGGACGAAACTTGACATTTCTGGCTGAACTATTTGAGTTTAAGCCTGTCTCTCATTGAAGCTATTCACACCTCTCTCCTGTGTTGTGTTGTTTTGTTTCCTATATGGGATGAAACGATGCCTACAGTGGAAAGGCGCTAGCGCACCGACCCGAGCCGTCAACGTTGGGCTTGTGAGAACGGTTCCCCGAAATGGCTGAAGAAAGAAGAAAAAAAAAATGGAATAATTTCTTTTTGTTTCGTTTCTACAAATGTCCGTGAGTTCTGTCAAAACTGGCAAGGGACAATCAACGTACGTCCCATTCATTCGTGGAGATAGTTCCCCAGGGGCCTAGACTCAGCTAGAAACAACGCGCGTCTATGTAGGGATACCTAACTAATCATTCTTTCTTGCTTGCTTGCTTGCTTGCTGCAATGCACTGCACTGCACTGACTACATAGCCTGAAGAATGGAGAACGAAAGGAGTTCTCAGAATCTAAAACAAGTAAATCATGTTCTAATCGAATCGAGGCCTATTCCGTGTTTCCATGCCGTCGGATCCTGACCGTTGTTGATTGAGACTAAGGCAGGGAGTGAGCGCATCGGCCTCGCCGTGGCATCGTCATTTTCAACCAAGATTACTTCCAAAGTTCAAGAGTGGCTACCTGAGGGGAGTCAGGGACGTGAAGTGTTGGACTGGATATTTAGCTATGGCCTCAAAACTCAGCCTGTACCGGGAGGTTGGTACAGTATCAAGGATGGGATCCAATAGGGACCCAACTTGGGTTGACGGACACTCCCGTTCCTTGCATCCCATCGCATGGCATGGCTGTCTAGTGTAGTAGTGAGCCGGATCCTCGGGATTTCGGGGAATCAACAAATTCAATTCTTGAGAACTTGAGCCTATCATCGAGATCCTCAACCTTGAAATCTGCCCGACCTTCCTTTCTGGTATTCTTGGCCATGCATGTAATTTATCAAACTATTGATATCCTGTCTGTCGTCAATTAAATCAAGTCGGCGAACATTTCAACTGTCATGTCAGCCAAGAGAATAGACTTACGTCGCGTGAAGTGGACCGCCAAAGTACGCCGAACCTATATTTTCTTTTCTCTTGGCAACGGTGAACAAGGCAGCGGCAAATTGTATCCCCATACACACAGCGGTTAACCGTAAACACACCTGTTAATCCTCGCTATAGCTTTCCTTTCAGCTTCAACCATTACTCGTGACCTGTCACAAATTTAAGTGCTTACTCTGAACTACGGTGAACAAGGTGTCAAAGATCAACAAGCATTTCAACCCAACTACTCCATCCCTTCGAGCCATAATCAGCCCATAGATCGCCATCTGTTTGTGTCTGTGTTATACCACGTATACCTATCAGCACTAACGGTAGTTACCTGAAGTATCCCGGTCCATCTGGCTGCCCGATCCGCGTGAGGTCTCCGGCTAAGCCCGGTCGACGCACCGAATTCCGGGCCAAAACTCCGGATATACCGTCAGCAACCAGAGCAACGTTTCAATCGAGTAGATCAGCAACAGTATACAGGGTAGGGGCAATCCATTCCAGTGATAATATGTATCAGATAAGGGCTGGAGATGTGGTGAGGATGTTGAGAGTATGAGGGTATGTCAACTATAGAGCAGTTTTCCATTGAATATTGAGTGACTAATTCGTACGAGTATGTCTCGTTAATATCCACTGGTAGTTTTGTTTATGTTGAGTTTATTACGCGTACTACACTATCTTACAATACAGTATTGTAACTGAGTCTATTACTATCACTATCAAAGACTTGTCCTGAAACGAATTCCGAACAATATGGGATTAGAAACTGCTGGTCTATGTTAAAATCTACGACGAGTTTCCATCGAAGGTCATGCCAACCTGTGTAAGTAGTATACCACGTGTAATGGGCAAGTAAAGTGAGGGTAGCATCTGCAGGTCTGTTAGTCAAGTTTGTAAGTTAGGTTGTATCCCAGAACCATAGTTGAGACCGAAGAGATATTTTTCAATGATGTGCAAAGTATCAGGACTTCATAGAACTCATCCTACAGTTGTAATTGAATTGGATGCTACGTTCATGTGGACATTTCACCAATTCCTCTGTTGATATCCATGCTCTGGCGTAAGTCATGCAGCAATTTAATTCCTATGCCCAAAACAACTATCGAATAGTATATAATTCCGATAGATCCTAGACGCTGTATGGAAGCAGTCGCATCCAGATGCCAGTGTTTGGCTTTGTTGTTGAGTTGAGTTTCAGCAGCTTCCGGACTTCGCAGACCGTCTCGTTTTGAGAAGCAAAAGTATTGTCGATTCTCGGGTTTTACAAAGTGTATGAGATAGATTGGAACTTGATTATAGAAATAACTGCATTTGTACCCTGAGACCTGTTCTGCTTCTGTTGGTTGTATCAAGCATACAAGAGTATTTGCATATAAGACTGCCGAAGGATAATGGCTGGGTATGTCATGGGAATACCCCAATCCAGTTTTATATCAATAATATCTCTAGTAGTGGATATGGATTGTATTTAATTGGTTCGGAAGACCCAAATGCTGGTGATCTTGATATATGGATGAGTTGTCGGTGAGCTTCCTGTCTTAACACACTCATCTGGCATCTGGCAGGCTTTGCACTAGAGATGACGCTACGAGCTAATTCTTGGAACTTTTTGAATCTTCAAGTAAGTAATAGTAGTTAAACAGCCTTCTACAAGCCAGGTTCAAATTATTTTGTTCTCAATATCATCGTTGCGATGCCATGCGAATGTCTAGATAGCCTAAACCTGCACTATCCCAATCTGAACGTCAGTAATTCAGACTAGATTCGATACTGATTGACATCCAATGTTGATTCGGAGAGTCCTAAAAGGAGCCTTCAGAAAAGATAAGCTTATTACTAGATATTTATCTTGTTTTGTGGTCTTGACTGCGAACCATGCCACTATATGACAAAATTACAAAAAGAACAACATTGATACATTTAGAGACTGAAATAAGAATCAAAAGAGAAAGTAACATATAACCTTGACTTTAAGCAAGTTTAACTCCAAGTCAACCACAGTCAATGCGAATTGAAGATAGGTATTTGAGCAGTACGATTTACAATGTAATAGCAGTCTCTCGATGCGTGGACTGAAACCGCGACATGTGATACGGCGTCATGCTTATTTATGTACTTTTCATATAACAAGCCAATATGTTCATTCCGAGTCCGAATTTTAGACTATGTATCAGATATAATTGTCCAATCCAAGCCTCTAGGGTAAGAAATTCTATACTCTCCGCATCACCTGTTAAGACTCCAGCTCATTTTGGCAGACAGGGTTACTCAGCACTAAATCCTTTCTCTCCCGGTAAAATATAAATCTTATAGGATAAATACCGCAGTTGGGGTTTTGTTGAACCCTTTACGAGCTAGGATTGGTAGTGTTAATTACAGTCAGCGCGTTTGCTGACTGCATTGGACACTCTACGGCATGGACTCTGGGTATTGCTTATCTCATAGTTTTACCCAAGTAATATTGTCGTGAAGGATCATCAGCGTCGGAAAGTCCGGTTGCGGGACTCGGACTTTTTGACATGGTTGATGCTGACGGGATTCGATAATAGTCGGTAGTCTTACGTGTGATGATAGCTAGCTGGTAGATTTCCATCCGTGATGATGATTCTTGGAAAGTTCATCATGGGAAACAATGATACGAAATCGTAAAATGAATTCCTTTGGGGTGCTTGATCGTATGCGACGGCAGTTTTGCGGTGAAGTTGCGCGTATTGGTGATGATACCTCTACGACGACGGGTTCATCAAGTGGAGATGATACAAAAGATATCAAGAAAGAGACAGTATCGCTCAAAGCTCTACAATATGGCTCGAACTTGGCCACTGCTAATATCGACAATGACCTTCTTCGACTACCAGCCGAACTTCAGGTAATGATATTACAACACCTCACATTCGGTGAAGTCGAATCTCTTCGTCGAACATGTCGTCTTCTGCGATATACAATCAGCAAACCCTTCATCCGCGAAGTCTTCCCCAGTTTAAAGTTCGAGTTGCTTTCAACATGCTATCAATGTCTTCGTTACGACCCGCCGAGAGAGCATCTTATACGTGCTGACGAGTCCGACGCGAGATATCCTCTCGCTAACGAATGTCTCGACTGTGTTTCTTCGAGAGGAGGGTTCTTCGTGGGTCGAATGTATACACTTGGGAACTCTGCGACGGTATGTGTTTGTAGATATTGTGGGTTTCCTGTTACGTCGGATGCTGCATGGAAAGAGTATGAGTTCCATCGGTTGTGTTATAGGAAATATCGTGTCATTCTTCTGTACTACTTTTTGATCGGCTGTGCGCAAGCTACGATTACTATCGTAGCAGCGGCGTTATGTTGGAGGTATTACAAGAAGGAAATACTGGTTATTGCCCCTTCAATTGTAGGTGATTTCAGATTTGAGGGGGAGTGTTGTGCTGACGAGTCTAGGTCAACTTCCTCATGGCGTTATGGGTGTTCAGCTTGAGTATGGTAAGGGGTACAGAGTTGAGGACTTACCACTGGTCTTTCCTCCTAGAAATGGGAATCCTTGGGCTTTGGATTCCTCCCCTGGCTGGTATTATCAGAGTCATGGAGAGGAGATCTGAGGGTGTTTGGGCATCAGACATTGCGACAGTGTTCTTCATTACTTGCAACATGCAAGTCTACAGTCCCGTCACGAAAGACGAAGTACTAACAAATTCAGGATATTTCGCTTCCTCAACGTTTTAGGGAACACTCTCCTTGTTTCCGAATACAAGCTCTATCGCCTCCACATGGCAAATCAGTCGAAACCAAGTCGAATTCTCAACAAAGTCATTACGTTTCTAATCTTCTGGACATATCCACCAAGTATAGAGCAAAAGTTCCCGGGGAAATGGTGGTTTCCAAGGCAGAGCCCTCCTACGCCTGCGTTTGACTTTGAGACGGTAGATAGGTCCTGAAATAAGGATGGTCTGGGGCAACGGGACTTGGAGTCTGGGGTAGTTCCGGAGACACGGATACGTGGCGTTGACCACCTCGATTGGGCATTCAAGTTGGAGTTACCTCCATTTTTCTCATTTTCCACTCGAGATCAGATCAGATCTACTCCTTAGTACTGCATCTGGTCTAGGGATACGGATCTGGAGAGTGGAACTTGCAACTTTGAACTTGACTCTGCTGCACGTCAGATTCAGCTCAACAACTCAAGTATGCGCCCACGGGGAGATTGATCTCCGTTGCTAGGTAAAGCATACATGGCGTTACTGGTTCTCACAAGGTCAAATTGCTTGTTTCACGGAGGATCTAGATTGCATACCCTTGACTTCAGGAGATTATGTTGACGAGACAAGGCATATCGTTCAATCTTGCTCAATTTTTACAAACTTCTGCTATTGTTATTTGGGAACAATGTGTGTCTCCTAGTTGGGGCCCTTCTTGGTTGGAGTTTCTGTGTGATTGCTCGCAACTCGGGGATCACGGAAGCCTTGGCTCTGATCACCACGTTCAGCAACATTACTTCCTCCCTGCCCAAAAGCGCCCTGGAATGACTGCCGAGCTGACTGGTCACCACTACCACCACTGTTGCTACTGCTTCCACCCTTGCCCTTGTTATTACTGTCGTTGCCACTGGCACCAGGTTTGTCCACTCTCGGCTGGTGTTGGTCGTGGTGCGTGGCATCCCTCCTGGTTGGCGTACCATCGTAATTACTGGCCACTCGCGTGTCCTTGGTCTCCTGTCCCGACCCATCATCAGTCTTGGAACCTCCAGTGCCAAATAGACTACCCAACACTCCACTGGCGTGAGAGGTGCTCGACGTACCGGCCTGTTTCTTGCCAGACATCTCAACTGAAGTTCGGACGTTGGAACCGCCGGCACCAACTCCACCACCTACTCCACCACTGGGAAGCTTCTCAAGAGGCGCTGTGGTTCCCTCTTTGCGGTCAGGGTTAACGTGGCTCAGCTCGTGGCCTCCTGTGACGGCATTTCCTCCAATGCCTGCACCACCGAGACCTTCAGCTTTTTTGGCTTCCGCTCGGCCCCTGCGATCTTGTTCAGGTGTAGTTTCGGGTTTGGACCGAGTGAGGTAGTAAACGCCTGCACCAAGGGCTGTTACACCGGCTGTGATTGGGACAGCAGCAGAACCTTGTTGACCAGCGCCGAATACTGCCTTCATTGTTGAAGTGTTTAGGAGTGATGATATTAGATTGATTGATTAGAGTTGATGTTTGTAGGTGCTGTAGAGGTCAATGCCGTGTTGATTGGACAATGTTTAATGAATAGAATAGAATTTACTCTTCTGTTTACATATTTTCTACTGCCTCTGCCTCTGACGTCTTTGATAAAGTCATGACGGACTTGATACTCATGATGACACCATAGATGTGTAAGTCAATACCAGAAACAGCAATGTTTCAGGGACCGGAACAAGGTAAGACCGGCTATTTATCGATAATATGAGATTTCCAGTTAAAGGACAAAGACATTGTTTGATATAATTACGATGAAGTTATAAAAATACGATGGAATCGTTAGTTGTCATGATCGAGTTGAGCAGAATAACTGGGCCAAACATCGTCAATGACGGCTTGAGTTGGATGTAATTGATCAACCAATTATATTCCAACTCGGTCTTTTTATTATTCCATCTTCCGTTCCCAAACCCCAGACTCTACTCCAAGTACCGTCTTGGCTGGTGAAGTAGGGCATTCTTAGCGACAGGGCTAAAAGGCGGAACCGCGATTTAGCGTAAACTAAAATCTCGGAGCCGCAGTCAACATGTTTCCCCTCATCTCAGGTGCGTTTGTGTTGCGTTGCATGGGTCAAGGGATATGTAGAATCTGGGGCAATGGGGGAACTGATCAGTTTGGAATCTTGCACGTTTTGCTTTGACTGAAGATCAATTCATGCTCTTTTGTAGTTTGTAGTAGGAAAAAAAGGTCAAATGACTTTATGTGCTTTGACTTTGTTGAGATTGTTAGTATTCGTATTGTCTTAGGCAACATGCAGCATATCAGATCAGATTGTGAATTGGAGAAAGGCTGGACCTTGTCGCGTCAGTCACTACAGCCGTTGAAAGCATAATTATATGCAAACATTGAAAAATAAATTCTACAGAACGTGTCAGCAGTCAGCCTAATAAGGTTACATAGTTATTACTGAATGGACTGGCACGCATCCATCATTATCGACGCATCCATCATTATCGACCCATCAACCAAACTCACTCTTCACCTACGTACCCTGCCACGTTGCCATTGAACCTACTCTCATCTAACTTGGTATCTTATGTACATTAATACATACCTCGTGTAAGAGATCTCCACCATCTGGCAGCGGATCCGAAGTTCTACATACATACAAACACCAGCTCTCAGATGCATGGAGGCGGGAAATAATACAAGTCCGGGGCCCCGGTGATCTCTTCTCGATACGAACCAATTGACTTTAAATCTCTTGGTGATTTCGATCATCCTCAACAGTGGCAATGTAACTCTTATTTCGATCTCTACTATACACCATTGTATCAATCACTACAACATCCCCTCACAACTCGGCTGTCCGGAGAATAACAAAGTCAATCTTGGCTCTTGATCTAGTCTACCCTTATTAATTAGCAATTGATTTACTCCTCCAAAGATTCCCCAACAAGAAAAACCCCTTGTTTCCCCATCTACATCAACGGTGAGGCTGGTCCCAGCCGGGCGAAGGGATCGTGTGGAGATGTGCATCTGGGGTTGAACTGAACTCCAACTCAGGTCTTAGCGCTGCCAATCTAATTCCTCCCCCGCAACCTCACACATGCAGGCTGGGGTAGGGAGTTACACTTTGGCTACGAGAGGCTAGACTCGAGTCTTGGACTGGTCGAATCGGAGACTTGATTGCTTCGAATTCTTGTTCTCCAAGTCCTAATCCTTTGAATCTCAGACATGCTTGACTCGTTTCCCGGCTGACACGGCGCCAACCAACAAGTCACACCCTTCTACTGTACTGCAACTGAGCGGACAGGCGGCTGATCGTCGCTTCATCAGACTTGACTAGATGCACGCTTTGATACTAGATACCTACAGACCGTTTTCTGGTTGCTGTTCTCCTAGTGGTGGGGATCTGGAGGGCTGGCTCGATAGACCTGGGGAAACAAAAGCAACCATGAACTAGAACTGGAACTGCAGCATGGCGCCGGATCAAAGGGTGGCGCCCATGTTCCGTGCCAATCTGGGGGACCAGGGATCCCCCTTTGAGCTTATTGTTATTGTTGTATCATATTATATATAGGAGGGAGCTATGGCCTGATTCGAGTCTGGCCTTGTCCATGTCAATTACCCCGTCTTTTCTTCTTCTTCACCACTCACCAGGATACCCATATCTCGATCTCGTTCCTCTATAAATCGGCTCTTCTCCTTTTCATTAAGAAAGAAAGTCTTCGATAGCTAATCCAACCTGGACGAAATCACCACAATGGCCGCCACCGAACACAGCGAGCAATTCAACGAGAAGCACGATGGTCTCAACGGTTTCGACCCTGAGGCTCAGCGCCTAGAGTCTCTCAATAGACTACGAACAGCACAGAGTGTTCAGATGAGCCCTGAGCTGTTTGAGAAGCTGTATCTTTCTCCTATGAACAATGTCAAGGGAGACCTTCGACAGACTTTTGGAAACCCTACACCTATGTACGTCAATACGGTCTATATTCATCAGGAATCTATTACTGACTTGACTTTGCAGTGCTCTTGTTGGTTTCCTACTCGCTTTCACCCCCCTGACATGCGACCTCATGGGCTGGCGAGGTGCCGGTGGCAGTGGTGCTGCTTCAAAGTGTGTACTTGATCAAAACAACCCCTTACAACGCGTCTAACAATCTTGCCAGCGCTGTCTACGTCTTCATGGGTGGTCTTCTCATGATCATCGGCGGTGTTCTCGAATGGGTTCTCGGCAACAGTTTCCCAGCCTGTGTCTTCTGCTCTTTTGGTGGTTTCTGGTTCTCCTACGGTGGTAGTCTTATCCCTTCCTTCGCTGCCTACGCCTCATATGCTCCCACCGATGCCACATCCGCTGCTGAAGGTCTTGCTACTCGCGGTTTCAATGCCAGTTTTGGTAAGTTCATATACTCTTACTCTCAGTGTTCTTGTGCTAATAGACTTTAGCCTTCTGGTTGCTCTTCATGGGTGTCTTGTCCTTCATCTTCCTCATCTGCGCCTTCCGAACCAACGTCGTATTTGTCATGATCTTCTTCAGCTTGACATTCTGTTTCTTGATGATCACTGCTGCCTTCTGGGCTCTTGCTGATGACTTCACTGGCAACGCTCAGCTCGCACAGAAGCTCCTTGTGGTATGTTCCTCTTGTTAATCTACTGGCTTTATAAAACATGGCTAACATTAAAACAGGCTGGCGGCGCTTTTGGATTCGTTACATGCATGTCAGGCTGGTACATTCTCATCGCTGTTCTCTTCGCCATCGTCGACTTCCCCATCCAGATCCCCGTCGGTGATCTGTCCACTGTTATCAAGGGACACAGCGAGAAGCGACGCAGCTAGGTGTTGAAATACTAGCATAATACGAGGAATGATGTTGTAAGGATGATACGCATACTGGGGGCATCTCCTTACTGGCGTTGTTGATGGCGTTGAATCAGCCAACAATTGGAAATGGGTGGCTTCTTGTCCGATGTTTGGACCTTCAGATTCGAACTCGATTTAGTTAATGCTTTGCAAAGCTGATGCGTTTCGAAACTTCATCAGTGAAAAATACATAGTGTATACCCCAATCACACTGCACCACTTAACTTGCCCTCTTGTGAAGAATCACCAATACTCTAATGCATGAATGATATGAAATGAGAGCTCATATGACCTCGAAGCATGAGTTTCATGGGTTTTAGGACTCGAGTATCGTTTCCAATCAAGCCACGTGCTACACACTAAATTGAGGCTATCATCCATCCATCCATAACGATGTCAAACAGCCGTTTCGTTCAACAGTGTATCATAAAACGCTCCGCTTAGATTTCCGAACTACTTGTAATAAGAGGAAGACTATGGAGGTGATCGGAGACGTGTTGTGACGCGTCAAGCGACATTATTTTGCTACATGAGCAACTTATACAGGGAGTACCAGGTAGTGTGTTTCCAGACCAACACGGAGAGAGTGATGGGAAATCGGCATTCAAACACAAATATTCTAGAATATGTCAAGTATAAATGTCATGAATATCTGTTTAATTCAATACTCCAAGTCCATCCCTTGCTCACACATGTACCTGACTTAAGTCAACCTAAGCAACACCCTTCCTTTTGAGAAGAACCTTGACATCATCACCATATCTCTCAAACCCAACATTGAATCCCCCACGAAGAGTTGGCTCTCTAAACTTCTCACCAGGAGCAGCCTCAATGTCAAAAGTTCGAAGCATCGTCGCCACCACAGAAAAGACAATGTCAGTGCCAAATACGCGGCCAGGACACATATTACCCGCAACTCCAAAAGCTCTTACTTTGCGCACCGCACTAGCAGAGACTTCGCCGTCTTTGTTGATGAAGCGAGAGGCTTTGAAGACCGCGGCATCGGGACCCCAATTTTCGACGTCGAGGTTGGATGCACACATTGGAAGCATGAAGATTTCGCCTTGGGGAACAGCGATAGGTCCAGAGTCGGGGATGTTCAGCATGAAGTCGTGGCGAGCAATTCGGGCTACGCCTGTCATATGAAGGCGAAGAGTCTCGTACCAAGCAGCCATAAGCCAAGGACACTCAGTGCGGACATTAGCGAAATCCAGACGTGGCTTATCCTCTCCTTCGACGTGCTTGAGTTGTTGAACCTCGTTGAGAATAACCTTGACCAACTCAGGGTCTGTCAAAAGATGGCGTATAAGCCATACAGCTAGTGTGCTGGTTGTTGCCAGAAGACCCAAGGCTGAGACCATCTCAATGTGATAGTAGTCTGGGCTGGTCTCCCAGTTGGGATCACTATGAGCCACGACGTTGATGCTATGGGCGGTGGTTTGAATGCGAGCCTCACTGTGTTGCATGTGGAATTCGCGGAGTCTGGTTAGAAGATACTTGCGAGATTTCCATGCAGAGTTCGCTGTAATCCAGGCAAATGGCCTTCCAAGTGTATCGAAAGTCTCACTAAGTTTCCTTGATCTTGTTAGTGTATGTACTGGAAGTGGTAGAGGTTGACTTACATGAACTCGTTAGAAAAGTCCTGATCCATGCTCCAGGGGTTTGCAACTCCCCAGACTGCACTCGCAGTAGCAGAGACAGCCAACTCAAATACCCAACGCCCAACAAAAACTTCACTAGTCTCGGGCATCGCCATGACGCGATCCCTGATATTGGTACTAGAGCGCTGGTTCAAAGACACAATGTTCTCAGAGTGACCGAACTTTTGCTTATGCAGGGGCTGAGGGTTGTATCCAAAGACAGCTTTGATAGTTTCCTCCTTAAGACCAAACAGTCGAGGACCAACGTAGACAAGAACCTGAGCAAGGCCCGTGTCATTGACATGACGGGAAAGCACTCGATCCATGCTAGGATGGCAGACAGTGATTCGTGCAAAGGGGATGTTGATTGTGAAGATTGGTGCAGTAGTGGATGCAATGAGACAGTTGATGTATCGAGTGCTATCAATGGTTAGACCAAAGAGATGGCCCAGCCAGGGAACCACACCAGAGAGGCGAGGGAGATTGGAGATGGAAGGGGTATCATTGCTGGAGGATTTCTCTTTCAAGGGGCTTGAGGATGACAGGTAGTTGAGAAGGCGACGAGTCAACTCTGGAAGGATATAGGCAGCTACAGAGAAGATAATGATGGTAGGAATGAGATTGATGGCGAGAACGGAGAGGGGGCTCGTGATTGGGGTTTGAAGAGTGGAAGACATGATGAGTCGAATCGATACTGAGCAATAAGATAGAAGTATGGATGTATTGAAGTAGAATAGATGACTTGATTGCTCTGGATAACCTCTTCTTTCGCCAGGCGATCTCTTCAACTTATACAACGCTTTTCTTACGCCTCTCGTCAACTCCTGATACTCTCATCGTGATTCACCGAGGATCTCGAAGTATGTTTCCAACCACCAACCTCAGTTCTGAGTAGGACCCAGGGCCTAGATTGGCAAACCTACATATCGCAGCCCCAGCTGCATCTCTAATCACACGAACAATCAGCTCGATCTGTTGGAGGCAATTCCAAGACCACGATCTACTGGATTCTGGAGCCACCGGAGGATGTAAAGCACCCAAAGATCCAATAAGATGCCCATATCCTTTTTGTTTGTAGTTATGGAGTTTGGTGATATTGCTGGAGGGTAGTACATGCAGTTGGTTCTTGATTATGGAGAAGGGTTTGTGATGGTGTACTCGGGGATAGCCTCACTTGTGGGCAACCTAACGGACAATCCAGACTTGGCCATGCCTTGGAATGGATCAATAGCTTACTTGAGTTGTATAGACTTAGACTAATGCTCCTTTTCATGCATCCTTATTTCTCACGTATTCTGAGACAAAAGGTTGGTGGCGTCCTCATTTGAGGTTTGGGCCACTATTGATCCTAATGACATGGTAATAAGTAAGGGATATATCTTATTTACCATGTGGATATTACAATGATATTAAGGATTCTTACGCCATCAAATTACTTTCGAATATGTTTATTACCCTGAATAAAAAGGCCTGTAGAAAAGGCTATATAAACTTCTTCAATAAACTCCACGTACCTGAGCCAAAGACACTCGTCTATCGTAACCCAAAATGTCTCACCAATCAAAGAGTTCTGGAATATCTCCGAATGTCACCGATAGTGTGTAACCAGACCTGTTTTTAGACATATGTTGGTTCAAACGTGCAGTTCCAGGTCACTGGGTTTACTCTAATTGGACAACACATCTCTTTGTTCTCAGCGAACCCGCCTGCAGATACATCGCCATCTAAAATTTAGATCGGAAATAAGTAGCAAACATCACTTCGGATCGGTGTAAAGCCGGTCGAGTGTAACTAGTCATGGGCTTCGGATGCCGACTATCGCCAAGTTTTGTCGGTGAGATGGTGTACGATTAAAGGTCTTGATTTGACTGAAACACCATTGGTATTGTTCTGTTCTGCAGCTCGCACGGTCCATATATAGGTTATTGCGCTGCTGCTGAACTTCAAGATCAAGGAAAATGTCTGTATCACCAACTCATCGGCGTCATCGAAGATATCACATGAGTTGGTGAAGCCTACGACCAACGGTGGCGTCAATGTTGACTCCTCAGCTGTGTGCGATCCACAGATCATCACTCACATGAAAGACGGTATTATATGGCTGTACAACGGTCATCTCATGGTTGGATGTCATAATGAACGTACCAACCGTTTGGAATAACGGTGAGGACGGATTGTAATGCCGTTGGATCTGGACGCATTAGGTCTGGTAGGTAACTGTGAAACATAATACTGTAAGGGATTATTGAAGTCCTCGACATCCAATGCCAGGATTTCGGGATAGATATCTGAATCAGTCGTTGGGTTGAATAAGGCTGGCGGAAGGTAATGTTTGCCATGTTCTCTATGTACTTTTCTAGAAGCACCAGCCAAGTCCAGATTTGTGATTAATGCAATGCCTGATTCAACAGTGTGGTCTATATGGTGTGCAGGAGTGTGTCTGATATCTCGCTCTTATTTGCGTCCATACACTCTGGTCAACATAGAGCTCCAGAATACGAGAATGAACAATCTGGGTTTCTTCAACGGTATCGTTACCCATAGAGCCGGGAAATCGTCCAGATCTTCATCTCAAGGCGCCAGTACAAGCTTATCCGCGCCTTTCCCGTAGTCTTCCTCTTAGTCTCCCTTCTAGGCCTCTTCCAATGCTCAGGCCATGGCACACTTGGTCAAAATAGTTCATGCGTTCAATTCGAATCTTATGCCGAGGATGTGATCAATATTACTCGTATTCAAGCTACTTTAGTAGTTACGAAAGAAAGTTAAACCTATCCATGCCTGAAGCCCTGCTCCCAGCTATACTCCCGTGATATCATCCAATTCATTTCAAAAAGCACGCCACTTATTTGACCTTGCTGACAACAAACTCAGCAGCAGCCTTGGCATCCCGGCTATAGGTCAAGTGCTCGGGGGTGATAGCAGCGGTACCGGCGCAAACACCATCGCCAGCGTGGCAGATGATCTTGACTCGGTCGGCGGGAACTCCCTGGATGGCCATTCGCTGGACTATGGAGTTGTTAGTTCTTGGATCGATCACATTTGATAGGTGTTACTTACAGGGGTCACCGAAGTTGACAACGGCAGCGACGTTCTTGGTGGTATCAGCGGGGAGAGATTTGGCCGCGTTGTGGACCAACATAGCTCCCTGTGAGTATCCAGACATGACGATCTTGGTCTTGGGGCACTTCTGTGCAGCCTGCTTGACAAGGCTCGCCCTATTTCAAAGTCAGTTATCATCACTTAGCAAATATTCACTGGTTGACTTACATCTTCTCAGAGCCGGCCTTGTCGCCCATCTGCATGATGCCGCCAACACTGGCAGCGTAATCAACACCCTGAACAGCGACCTTGTCGGCACCCAGCTGCTCAGAAAGAGCGTTGAAGAAAGGAGGTCCGGCAGCGGTTCCGACGTTACCCATCTCAGTGGTGCCACGGGCAAAGATGACAGTTACGTCCTTGCACTCGCCACTGAGACCGTTCTGGGTAGAACCACCGAGACCACCTCCACTGCCGCCGAGACCTCCCAGAAGGTTACCGAAGGGAGAGTCAGATGAACTGCCCTCGGAACGAGGAGACTCGTTGTTGCCCGCAGGCTGGGCAGCAGGAGTGCTGCTTGGGGTGCTTGGAGAACTTCCGGAAGAGTCTCCAGCAGAGTCTCCGCCAGTTGAACCTCCAAGTCCAGGAATCAAGCCTGAAAGACCACCACCACCAATGGGAAGCTTAGAGCCACCACCGAGGAGACCTGTAGGAAGACTAGGAAGTCCGCCAGTAGAGTCTCCAGAACCGAGGCCGGGAATACTGGGAAGACCTCCAGTTGAGCCTCCTGAACCAGGAAGGCTAGGAAGGCTAGGAAGACCTGGGATAATTCCACCAGAAGAATCACCGGAGCCAGAGTCAGAGCCAGGAAGACCAGGAATGCTTGGGAGCCCGCCCTTTGAACCTCCAAGGCCGGGGATACCAGATCCAAGGCCAGAGCCGAGCTGTCGACGAGCAATGGGACCAGCCACTGCGAAGGGCACAAGAGCGATGAGAACAGATTGAGGAAGCATGATGAATGAGTTGAAGTTGCAAACGAAAGAGGTTATTTAGAAACGAATGAAAGGAAAAGCGAGTGAATGGAAAGTTGCTGAGTTGAGTTGATCTGGTTTCCAAATATTTGGACGAACTTGAGGCAGATTATATGTCTTCAACTCCAACGCTCGTCCCTCTGGTTTGACAGCCCTGTCTCGTGATAGACTCATGAAAGTCAGTATTATCTTCTCCTTCATCCGCAAGGTATTCCCAAGTCGGTTAGGTTCCCGAGGCCTTTGTCAATCCCCCACGCATCGTCACATCATTTTCTCCCCATAGAGTCCATGCCATTACTCAGGACCCTGCTGTCAAAACTGTCCAAGATCGTTGGTGTAAATCCCATGGGTGAGATGGCAGGGATTTGCTTGGATGGTGAAACGGGACGACTGGTGCCAAGGAAGCAGATGAAACAGCGTCTTGGGCCGTGCTGTTGAAACGGGTGGAAACTGGACAAAATAATCAAGACACATCCACACTATTTTTGCCGGGGGACTATTTATGCTGGCTCGGGGCTCATATGTACGCTCAGTTTCATTGAGAAACAACGTGCCGCACGTTTCTTTGTTTGACGGTAGGCAAACCCGTTAATGTGGGACAGACAAAGGTTGTAGATCACGTATTGAGTTGATGATTAGGCTATTCCCTCTTAAGGGATTTTCGCGTGATCTGTTGATAACTGACTGACTCGACGTTGCGTTGAAGAAATTAAATTACATCTCGCGTATCATTCAGTTCGAGGAATAGTGCTATCCACACTCGAACTAGGTCAAACATGAGAAGTAGGTGAGTCTGGTGGGAAATATTCATTCTTTATGATATGTCATAAGTAAAATCGCTATGCTTTCCAAAATGACTGAGAGAAGAGCTCCGAGATATCCGATCATCCTATATGCTGCTTCGTATATCGCCAATTCTCCTATTCGTGGAATACACGTATAACCTCCGTTGCTCAACCACAATCTGGCACCAACATCGTGTCTCACAACTCGCAATAGTATACAATCTTAGTATCGGCACGTTCCTTTCTAGCTTAACACTAGCAGGGCTTTCTTTCGGGGGGCACGAGCTCAGTGGCCTCATGGCCCCTCTGATCAGCGAGACGAACCTTGATGCCCGCGTGTTGAGCGTAAACGCGGAGGCCGATCACGCACACGGCATTCCACGGTTGTTTCTTTCGCTGCCGTAGTCTCGGATACATGGTCCTAGGCATGTCGCTGTCCGAGCTTGATGAATTATCATCAGATGCCGAGGAGGACTCGGACTCTGCGTCTGAGCTGTTAATGTCCGATTCGGAGGTTGGTTCGGTAGGGGGAGTAAAGACGGGATAATGGTATGTGTCCGTGTCTATGCTGTGAAGTGTTGGTCGTCTGCTTTGCTGGGGACTGTGATCTCGTGAAGGTATTGGTGAGATTGGGGGAGATGGATGATCCTTGCGAGGAACGGCAGATGAAGCCTTGGAAGTGATGTAGCCAGAGTCGAGAGATCCTCTTTTCTTCTCCTCGGCTTCTTGGCTCGTCTCGTGTGAAGACGACTCCTTTTTCAGCTCAGTCGATGTTTCATTGGGAGCCGAGACCTCTGGGTCACTTTTGGAAGAATCTTCAGGCCAGAATCCAGGCGGCGCCTTGTCTGACTTGTCTCCAGTATCAGATTCTTTGGTACTGGGCTCTTCAACGGGTTCCTGTTCTTGGAGTGGTTCATCTCTCTCCTTCTCTCTCCTACCTCTCTCTCTTTCAAAGTTCTTCTCACTCAGACACCGATTATACTCATTCCTCATCTGCACCATCGCTTCCTCCATACGGGCCATCGCCTCTGCCATCTGCTTTTTCTTTTCGTCTTGTTTCTTACACTTGAGTTTCTTCTTCTTCTGGGTTTCTCGCTTCTTTCGAAGAGCCTCATCTTCATCGACAATTCCCCCCTTAGCATGAGCTAGGTCATATTGCAATCCAATCTGACGCAATTTCTGGGGGTTGTTGTCGGCTCCATACTTGACCATCTTCTGAACAGTTGATTGCCACGCATACCGTTCGGCCGTGATCTTGGGAATAACTTCATAAATACCTGGTTCAAGTTCGACCTCACAGTTGACTGAACGTCGATCCCACTGATGCACCGGACGTACCGAGCAAATAGGTGTCTTGTCATCAGCTGTTTTGAGGAGAAAGTTCAGACCAAATTCATACTGCCCCTTGAGGTCAGTGAAATAGCGCTCATCGAGCTAAGACTTGTCAGTATAAGCTAGTATAATGAGACGACAAGGCACACCTGTGAGAGAACGATTACCACCATGCCCTCTTCCTTGACCTCGATGATAAACTTCTTCTTGAGAAAGCCGGTAAGCCAAGAGATGCTAACACTTGTCCACTGTTGAGCCACAGTCCATCGTTCATCAAAGAGACGAGTCCTATACATCCACTTAAAGTTGTCAAGCATGTCGTTATAGGCCATCCAGAAAATACCGTCGTCACCAAACTGATGGTTTAGCTTTCGAATCATATGCGGAGTCCATTGCTTGGAGCCATCAGCCCATGGGCCATGCCACTCGCCATGACCGTCTTCAGATTTTTGTCCCCAGGGGTTTCTTTCGTGTGTCAGTTTTCTGAATCACGTCGATGACTCAAAACTTACCGAATCTTGACCAAGCGGACTTTGTTACCCTCTTCGTCTTCAACCTCGGCCACTTTGAGAATCGAATACGCATGTCGCAACACAATTCCGTTGTTATAATCTTCTCCTGGACCTCCAGCAGATAGACCAAAAACGAATTCACCATCCTCGCCATCAGAATCCAACATCTCTCGCCACAGTCTGTCCTTACGGAGAACTCTGTTACCTGCAACCACGGTGGTAACACCACCTGTGAGGTCTTCAACAGCAGTACCAGCCCATCCACCATCCAAAGCATGATAGTCTCCATGGACTTTTGCAAACTAAAAATGTCAGAATAATCTTCTGTAAGTACATAAAACACTCACTGCTTTCTCGAGCAGAGGGAGCCAGGTTTCATTGGGATCCTCGCACTTGGCAAAGTACAGAGACTCGGAG
Organism: Fusarium anguioides; assembly: GCA_012977745.1. Taxonomy (NCBI): domain Eukaryota; kingdom Fungi; phylum Ascomycota; class Sordariomycetes; order Hypocreales; family Nectriaceae; genus Fusarium; species Fusarium anguioides. Next base: position 224,971 of record JAALXK010000055.1, read on the forward strand.
CCTGTCTGCTTCTGCTTCTTGTAAAGTCGAGCTTTCTTTCCTGTTGCGTCGTAGACTTGATTATCCTCTCCGAAGTCCCTATTTTTCAGGTAGAGGTTATCGTCAACAACCGTGGATATCCATTCTCCATCGCGATTGAAGACGAAACCATAAACGCCGCATTCTTCATCCTTTGCCACACAAATCTTCTTCATCAAGTCTTTTCGGTGAGCGATTGCTGCGAGGGCAGCCAACCACCAGCAGTCACCGCTGGCACCTTGCTTGATGTCAGAGCTAGAGAAACCGCCAACTGTGAATTGAGGGTTCTCAAAGATCCATGGAATGCGATGAACAGAGCCTGGTCTAGAACATCGAGAACTATAGTCCCTACCGTTAGCCATACGTTTCCGTAGGCTATTCGTTTGGACATCAAGTTTATTTTTCTTCTTCTGCGCGGTAGGAAATTTCTTGGCTTGTTGAGAATCTGGTATCTCATCGTCACTGCTGTCATCCTCATAGCGTCTTCCCATTAAACCATTGAGGCAGTTATCTTGATATGATGCAAAATCGGTCTCTATATCAAAGTCTGGGTCACTGAACTTGGCATTGGTACGTTCACATTCCCGAACAATGGCTTTCACTCGAGCACGGCATTCTTTAGCCGCAGCCTCGTAGCTCTGTGCCGCATTGCGAGACTTGGGATACGATGAGTCGGCATCTGTGAGGAGTGACTCGTAGAGACTCTGGGGAAAGATGGAAGTAACTTTGCCAGGCGTTTTTGAGTGATACTTTCTCCAGAACTTAGACACAAGAGCTTGAGGGTTGAGAGGCTTCTTTTTCGGTTTAGCAGGAGCCGGCTGCTGTCCAGGAGGAGGAGGGGGAGCAGGCTTCATGATTAAAGATTATGTTTCAATGAGTGAAATTTAAAGAAAGATTTAAAGATGAAAACATCAAGCTTGAGAGATGAAAAGTGCAACACGAGAATAGACATCATGTCCTTTATATAAGGTTCCAAGATACTCCCCACAGCGAATGTCTATTGGATGTCTTTGTTACTCACTCAATGGGCTGTTTGTTGACTGGTCATAAGGTAACGGGATGCACGCATCGCCATGTTGCACATGCGATGGCGCAAAGCATACCCAAAGTGCAGTGCATCTCTGTGCAGCCATCTGCAGGCGTCTTGGCCTGTGAACCGCCGCTTTACCGTCTATGACCCGTATCGAGTTGGTCACAATATGCATCGCGAACAAGGCTGTGCCAGTAGATATGGTTGAAAGGGAGGGCGGAGTGCAGTAGGAAGCGTTACAGCTAATTAGGCAACAAAGAACAATAACTGGAGATGCTCAAGAGGCACAGGTTGTCTGAACTCTGATAGGTTGATGAGGTCAGTGTTAAAGGTTGAAAGAGAGGCTCTTTATGAGTGGCAATGGCCAAAGAAATTCACATGGATTGTGATTCGTTAATTCTTGTAGCTATCGGCCGAAACCGATGGTTCATTGCAAAATAAAGCTGAAAATCATCACAGTCTTACCCTAAAATCAGCGATAGTTCAGTTGGGGGCCATTCACGACAGTCAGAACTAGAGCAACAGCTGCATGCCCAGAAAAGCACAATGTGGTGAATAACTTGGTTTTATAAGCCTCAACTTGACAAACGCGGTTGGTCTAGTCCGTTTTGCTATGTTTTGAGGCCGTAAGTTTATGTTCTGTCGCGGGATCGTCTGACGTTGTATTGCAGATGTAGACGACGAATCATACAAGACTCAGTCTCTCTGACACGTCAGCAGGGAAGATGCCTTGCGGGAGCCTGAGAGTGATGATGAGAAGATGAGGCTCAACAAGAGGCAGAATGAGAATTAGACTGGGAGGCTGAGTCGAGAATGTGTGCACGTGGGAGAGATGTTCGGAGTGGGATACTGATAATCTGATATGCCTACTCTGGAACCTACCCTGAGTAAATCATGCTCATAATACTCCGATGAAACCTTGGGGGTCTAATGATTGCATCATGATATTTTTCAACTCTGTGAATCTTCTAGAAAGGGTAAATTGGTTTAACTTCTTTGAGTTCTGCTATGGACATGTCTAAACTAGAAGAGGTTCAGCCCCCTACTTTGACAGCTCTGACAGTTCTGACAGTTCTGACAGCCTCCACTTGGTTCAACAACGGGCCTTGATTTCAAACGGTTCATGAGTCAGTTGACCAACGAGTTTCAACTTTTGCTTCACTTAATTCTGCAAGACACCTGTGATCGTCATTTCTTTTGCCGACACTTTCCCCTTTCTCCCCTTTCTCAGTACCGATGCCATGTTTTGAACAAACTCTAAGCTCCATAAAGCGGACCCGGAATCCTCGGGGTTTTCAGGGAAAAACAACAATTCAGTCATGCAAAAGACAGAAGGGACACAGGGTACTCATCGGGAGCTGTCAAACGTGGCACTGCTGCAACGTTAGCAAACACAGTACTCCGTAGCGTACGGTAACGGTCTTTTTAGGGCTTCATGTTCATGGAATGCCGTTAGAAAGTAATCAAGACAAGGCTCAATGTGGATAGAGACCAACTAAGGTCCCGGCTTGAAGCTTGTTTCTCTCTATATGGTCCCCTGCTCAAAAAAAACTGTCACAGACACTGTCAACGGTGAGTCCAAGCCTAAAGAGGTGAAGGAAGGGTTCGTCGTCGGTAGTTGAGTTGAGGCGAGCGGGGACCATGACATGGATAGTGAAATGAAAATGACTGAGCAATGATGTAATCGACAAAAAAAGTGAACCAAGGACCCTGACAGGGGGAATAGTTGAAACTGAGAAGGATTTGATGTCGTGATGTTTTGAGAGGACAATAATATTGTGACCGACAAATATATCTTATATTACACACAAAGCAAATGGAGAGTATAAGAAGATCACCACATTATACCTCTATTCCCCCAATTTTCTCCCTTCAAAGACCCTCAATTGATCATTGTCTCCTGTTTTTCCCCTTCAGGACCCCTGGTTTACTTTCTCCGCTTCTTTTTGTCCACCCCGCCAAAATGCTACTCTCTAACTAAAATTGTTAGTACATCTTATCACATCATGGCCATGGCCTCCTCGGCTCTACCTCCCGCCAAATACGGTCCTGATGTGCACATCGAGATCTTCCTTTCTTCCCATCTTCATCAAAACAGCAACCCCCTGCCCATGAGCGTCATCACGACGTCGCACATAGATTCATAATACATGTATCGACCTCAATCTCCTCATATTCAACTGTCTGTTCCCCTCTAAATCCATCGCTCGGCCGGTGAAACACTCCGATCCGACCATGGCGACAACTCCTCCAACCGCGGCCAACACCCTCCGAGACTCTCAGCAGCCGACTCCTACTTCTCCTGTCGCTCCTACGCCGACTACAGCTTCAGTTACAGCCCCTGTGCTTTTAACATCTGCTTCCGAGTCCAGTGATGATGGAATTCGCTTGAGTCCGGCCGCTGCTCGCCGCTTTGCTCGCCGCAACCTTCGTCGCACATCTCCAACTCCAGACCTCGTCACCAGTCTCGTCCGCCCGCCCTCACCAGACACTTTTTATGTCGGAGCTCAAGTCTCTCAGCAATTTAGACAAGATGTTAGAGCCAGAATCGACCCTTCTTACTCTGGTATTTTGATCCCGAATGTTAACTCGGATCGTCGAACGGGTCCTCTCATGCCCCCACATCCCTCGTCTCTCGGTATCCCTAAGCGATATGGTGGAAACAGCATCTTCGATATGTACTCTTTGACCTATGTCACCGAGCCTGATGCCAATTTACTCTGCCCTATCTGCCACGACCCTCTTGTGGATCCAGTCACAACCCCCTGCGACCATACATTCTGTTACAGGTGTCTTCGCCAAAGCATTGATTCTAGCCCATCCGGAACCGCCTGTCCCATCGATAGAGAACCTCTGGCCTGGCCCAACTGCTTCAGTGCACCCCGGCTCATTCGTACTCAGCTGAACAACCTGAAAGTTAAGTGCCCTTATCACGCACGAGGATGCAAATCGGAAGTTCGTCGGGAGGTAGTCGAGTCGCATGCTACTACGGAATGTCGATTCAAGGACTTTACCTGCCCTGGGGCTGATTGTGATAAGAGGCTGCGATCCAAGCCTACAGATGATACTTGTCCACACAAGGAAGACATTTGTTTACACTGCAAGGTGACGATTGATGCTACTGGCCGTGACCTCCATCTGTTGTCATGTCCAAACAGCAAGACGCGTTGTGAGACTTGCTGGAAGCTTGTCTATCGCAGTCAGGTCAAGGCACATGATGAATTAGAGTGCGAAGGCGCTGTTATCAATTGTCCATACAGCGAATTTGGATGTCCAGCTCGGGCCATGCGTGGGCAAATGGACGCTCATACCATAGCCTGCGCATTCCACCCAGACACACCATCAGGCATGATTATTCGGTCCCAACGACAAATCATCGAGTCCTACACCAACTTAGACCAACAGGTGCAACAGCTCCAAACTCGTCAAGACGAGACAAATCAACGCATCGCTGAATGTAACTCATCTCTCAGTCGCCGCGGTGTGGACGACTCTGTCATGGGGGACAACCGTACTATACAAGACCTCGACGCTGGTTTCGAAGAAGTTCACCAGAATCTTACACAGCTCGAGGCACGGCAGAGTATGTGGACTATCAACCAAATCATGCCCATCCGCGAGGAGGTAACTGAACTACGAAACAATATTAACATGATTCGAATGCATGTTAACTGGCTCCTAAACCGAAGCCGCGAAGAAGGTCGCATAAGAGCAGCCGCAAACTCTGGGTCCACGGCGACTCTCCAGAGGGACAGATCGGTAGAAGGCCCTCGTCTCGCAGAACGTCGTCGATCAGCCAGTGCCGAAGGAGCAGATTTGCCTCGCCTGTGAAGAAAAGACTGAGCAAAGATCGCGTGTGTATTTTATACTTCTCTTCTTCTTTTTAATTTCATTTTGGCGCATTCATGGTTATGGGATACCCCGGCATTACAGTAGGCTTAGTCGGAAAAAAAAAGGAAGGATAGGGTTCATTAAGGTTCATTAAGCGTCAGAGGATTTCTTTTCTTTGATGATAGATTTCTTTAATCAGACAATTCGAGTTTGGTTCTCTTTCGAAATATGTAATTTTGTATGCTGTTGTGACATATTGCCTATTTCAGACGTGTGACGCACTTCAAAGCCTGACGTCAAGGTGCCCAAAGCTATTTTCGTTTGCTGAATGCTTCAAATCACAAAGAGAACTTTAGCTCTGAAACATTAACAAAATAGAAGCTGGTCATGAGAATAAGACAACTTTAACGTGCGAATGCAATGATACTTTATCATAGGAACTACCTAAGCTTTACCTAAATCTCCCCTAAATTGAGTAGAACCTGAGGTATCTCTTAACAGATATTGCCCCTATAGGTAAGCTTTACTGAGCCTACAAGTATACCTAGGTAGCGACATAACGTTAATATTATTCAACCGTGTATCATCTCAGCTTTGAGAACGAATTATCACGGCTCCAGCTCCGAAACGCGATGTCGCGAGCCACTTTATATTGCGGAGTTTAGCATTTTGCTGCGGAGTTTACTCAACATAATTATTTCGATGTTGATAATTAATTCTTTGTTCAATTCCTATCGCCTCTGTCCTTGAATCAAGTACGTCAGACTTTATTACCAATTCTTTCAAGGCGATTGCTCAATCTTCCAGGTCCTTCTATTCACTGTAAGCCGGCGACCAAAAAGTTTCAGCGTCACAGCTAGAGGGAACAGCCACTAAAGTCTAAAGAAGGGCAGCCTCACCGCCCCCACTTAGAAGCTCTGCCTGCCTGGGCTTCCCCCACCCTCAGTTTAGGTCCTCGAGCTCATCTACTACGTATCTGTGAGGCTTCGGATCCACACTTCATTGATATCGCATTTCAGCCTTGTCATCACGTCTGAATCTCTTTCTTTCAACATTAGTCTATCTTTTCACCTTCTACCACATTCTCACTCGGACTTAGACCACTGACCCTAATAATGGATCCCAACGAGCAACCTTCTTGGGCGGGAGGCGATGCCCCAGACAAGGAGAAGATGGAGCAGGTCGGTTAACCCACATGCGCAAACGGATCTCATGATGGACATGGCATGCTAAGCTATAATGTTTAGATCCGTGCAAGACGTCTCGCTAAATTAGGTACATCAACGCCTGTGTCTTCCAAGTCCGACGAGAATAAGGCCCCCGAATCCGAATCCTCGAACCCATCACGTACCTCAACGCCGAAGCCCGCAGCAACCGATTCACGGCCCAAGATCAACGTCACCCCCTCCGCTCCGACGACATCCTCCAGCCAGAACCCCTCCAAGAATCTAGGAGTTCAGGCAGAGCCTTCGAGCTCAACAGGTAGCCCCCGTTTGCATCGCAAGAGACTGGCATCTGAGATTGACGACGCTGCTCCAGCGAACCGGCCCTCCCCCAAACCCTCCTCCAACGCCCAACCCGAGACCGACGCCGCATATGCCGATCGAGTATTGTCCCAGATCTTCCGCATCACTGTGGACCCGCATAACATGGTCAATGGCCATGGTCAACGATTGACCTTCCTTCCGAACCTGAACGAAGAGCTAAACGAGTCTGGGGAGCCTTTGAAGCTCTCAGTGAACACGCTAGATCAAGCACTGATGGAGGCAGCTAGCAGCTTCCCTCATGATAAGCCCCTTATGAACTACTTCTTGCCATGCTGGAAGCGTGCTGTAAAATCGTCACTGCAATTCAAGGGCAAAGAAGGACCCAAGTTTGAGGTGCATGACGAGGCAAAGCGTCTATGTATGAGTGGATGTCTGTTTGCCCTGACCATGCCAGATCTCTACGGGTAAGCAATTTTACTGCGTCCAAGATGCAATCCTGACACCTGCGTGTAGCCGATCGCCCAATCCCAAGCATGACACACTCATGCCATATCTTATAAAGGGTGTGCAAGACGAGAATGGTCTTTGCTTCAATTTCATCCAGGAGGCCATTAAGCGATTTGACGACGATGAGGCCTTCCCAAATCTGTTCAGCGAGGCCATGGTTCAGATCAGCAGCAAGCTCGGTTCCATAACAATGGACCAGGACTACAAGCCGTATATCCAAGCCATGTTGACTTATACCAGATTCCCTCCTCTGATCGTCAACTTGGCCAAGCACCCATGCTTCAACATGGCCCAATCTGCTGCTGGTATTGAGAAGCACACAATTCTCGGTCCCTTCTTTCGCATCTCGCCACTGCAGGGCGAGGTAATCAAAAGCTATTTCCCTGGAGCCCGCTCTCTGGATAAGGGTAGAATCGCAAACGCACAAGACGCCTTGCGAATGGTATTAAGGACACACCAGGACGAACTCTTCACAATTACAAATGCCTTCATCCGGGCAGGCCAGGACACCAGATCTCGAACTCTGGACTGGTTCGCCTATATCATGAACACAAACCACAAGAGGAGAGCGCTCCAGGTCGATCCACGGGAGGTGGCTTCCAACGGATTCATGATGAACGTTACCACGATCCTAGACCGATTTTGCGAGCCCTTCATGGACTTGGACTTTAGCAAAGTGAATAAGATTGACAACGATTATTTCCGAAAGCAACCACGAATAGACATCAGCGATGAGACAAAGCTGAACGCTGACGAGTCAACTGCAGAGAAGTTCTATGCAAACAAGGTTGATGGCGAAACCAATTTCATCTCGGAGGCTTTCTTCTTGACTCTGGCGGCGCATCACTATGGAAGTGAAGCTTGCAACTCTCAGCTCAAGAACTTGGACAGGGATATCAAGTATCTGGAGAAGCGAGTCAAGCTCATGGAGGCAGACCGAGTCAAGTTTCTGAACAGCCCCGTTCAGCTTCAACAATATGACAACGCCGTCCAAAGACACGTCAACGCTCTTGAAAAGAGCATTGCTATCAAGCATTCAATAGAAGGTGTTCTTCTCGATGAGCGAATGCAGACAACTTCATTGCGCTTCATGCGTACAGTGGCTGTTTGGCTGCTTCGTGTGGTGACTCGATCAGACTACAGGCCCGGCCAAGAGTCAAAGGAGATCCAGTATGTTGCCTATGTTGCCTATGTTGCCTGATATTTAGCCTAGATAGACGTACTAACGCCTGCAGGCTGCCTCTTCCCGCGGAGAAGTCAGATGTGTTCTCATGTCTCCCAGAGTATGCACTACAAAACATCGTCGATAACTTCAAGTTCATTTTCAGGTTTGTTTGCTTCTCTGGCCCAAGAAGAGCCCCAACTAATAACTCAACAGATGGCTGCCCAAGATCCTACCCAGTGCTGTTGGCGATGAGATGATTGCACTGTGTGTAACGTTCCTCAACTCAACCGAGTACATCAAGAACCCCTACCTCAAGTCCTCCTTGGTCTCGTTGCTGTTCTCAGCCACATGGCCATTGATGCACCTGAAGCGAGGAGTCCTAGGCGACCAGCTTGTTGGAAGCCAGTTCGCAAACGATCATCTCCTGAAGGGGTTGATGAGATTCTACATTGAATGCGAGTCAACAGGCGCTGACTCTGCGTTCTATGACAAGTTCAACATTCGCTATGAGATCTTCCAGGTGATCAAGTGTGTCTGGGTTAATGATCATTACCGGGCGCAGTTGACAAAGGAGAGCCGGTGAGTAACCTACGATCGTATTGACTTGTGGACACGTCACTAACACTATTGCAGAGTTAACAAGCAATTTTTTGTTCAGTTTGTCAACATGTTGCTAAATGATGCCATCTATGTCTTGGACGAGGCTCTCACCAAGTTTCCCAAGATTCGGTCTCTTGAGAAGGATCTCGAAGATCAATCATTATCTCAAGAAGATCGCCAAAAGAAAGAAGAGGAAATGCAACAACTAGCTAATCAGGCAACTTCTTATATGCAGTTGGCTAACGAGACACTTGAGATGATGAAGCTCTTTACTGGGGCCATGAGTGAGGCCTTCACAATGCCTGAGATTGTGACTCGTCTCGCAGGCATGCTCAACTACAACCTGGTAACACTGGCAGGCACCAAGGCTGCCGCTGAGCTCAGTGTTCAAAACAAGGACAAATACCACTTCCGCCCTATCGCAATTATCTCAGACATCGTGGATGTCTACCTGAATCTCAGTGGCTCGTCTGCTTTCATTGACGCAGTTGCTGCAGACGGTCGTTCCTATAAGCCTGAGGTGTTGGAGCGCGTCTCACGCATTCTCACTTCCAGACATCAGAAAGATGCAGGTGAAATTGAGCGTTGGGATAAGCTCAGAGTCAAGTTTGAGGAGGCCAAGACACTTCTTGACCAGGTTGAACTCGATCTTGGGGAAATTCCTGCCGAGTTTGAAGACCCTATCATGGGTGATCTCATGAAAGACCCTGTCCTGCTCCCCAGCAAGCACATTGTTGACCGATCTACCATCGTCCAACATCTCCTAAGCGACGCCAAGGACCCTTTCACAAGACAGGCCATGACTATCAATGATGCAATTCCACAGACGGAACTAAAGGAGAGAATTGAGAAGTGGCGAGAGGAGCGGGTGCAAGCTGCCAAGGACAAACTCAAAAGCGATACCATGGATACAACAGAGGGTTAGAAAGCAGAAGCATGCCTAAGCCACCTTTTGCATGCAGTAATTCTTTGAGTAGATGTTTTATGTTTGTCTCTGTCAAGGACGGGTGATGTGGTATAGGTATGTTTTGGTTGTTCATGGCGGGAGCACAGAGTATGCACTGCTTAGATGGGAGGTTTTATATCACATTACAGACCCGACATGATGTGGAGCAGCGGTTCAAAAACTGTAGCGCATTCTTAGATGATCACTATGTTACCCAGAAATGACAGCAAATTGCATTTTCACAATCCAGCCGTTCTATCGATATAGATCAGGGTATCTCCTCCTCTTTCCCCTATCCCCAACGCCATGACTTTCACACAGTAACTCCCTATGCCTTCAAAGCTTTATACTCTTCGAGAACTTGCTCAAGCTCCTTAAGGATCTCCTGCTTGCGCTCATCAGAGCACCAGCTTTCTTCAACGCCACCCCGAACAATCCACGCCCAATCCTTGACAGAGAGGTTGAATGTATCCTGGACTCGGCAGTAGACCTCTTGAATGTAGGCGCCAAAGTAGGCAGGATCGTCACTATTGACGCTGAAGATGACGCCAGCGTCGAGGAACTTGCGAACAGGAGCGTCGGAGAGCTCAGGCAGGTTGCAGAGAGCGACGTTGGACCAGGGGCAAAAGGTCAAGAGAGTGCGGTTGGCAGCAAGTCTCTTGAGAAGTTCGGGGTCCCGAGCAGCTGCGAGACCGTGATCGATACGAGAGACTTTGAGATGCTCAAGTGAAGCGGTGATGAACGAAGGGGGAGCCTCCTCGCCAGCGTGAGTGGTAAGATGTGTGCCGGTTTTTGCAACGCGGGCATAGACCTCAGTGAAGAGCTCAGGAGGGAAGTCTTTCTCACTGGAGACCATGCCAAAGCCTGTCAGAGTGCCATCATTGAAGTGACCTCGGTCCAGAAGAGTGTCAACGAGAGCATGAGACTCAGGGACAGGAAGATGGCGAAGAATGCAGACAATCAGCTCAACTGTAATGCCCAATTCCTTCTGAGCACGTTGTTTGGCAGCTGTAAGCCCCGCAACAACGGTATCATAGCTGACGCCACGGGCGATATGGGCCTGAGGATCAAAGAAAATCTCAGCGTGACGAACATTCTCACTAGTGGCGCGTTGGAAGTATTGATACGCAAGGGTCTCATAGTCGGTCTCGGTGATGAGCACGCTCATTCCGAGGTAATAGTAGTGCAAGAAATCATCCAGACATGTGAATCGACCATAGCGGTCCCGTAACTTGTCGGCAGATTCGTAGACAGGGTCATCGGGGAGTTTGATGCCGTTCTTCTCAGCGAGAGAAAAGAGGAGCTCAGGCTCTAGAGTTCCCTCAATGTGAAGATGTTGCTCAACCTTTGGCAGAGCCTCAAGGAAGCTGTGGAACTGAGACTTGCACATGGTTGATCTTGGTGATCTCGCTGATCTTGAAGATATGTGACTTTGAGATCAACTTTACTTTATCTTGTATGAGCGGTTTATCAGTGCGATGTACTGTTCTTTTGCGCAGTATCACAGTAAAGGTAAAGGAGATTCAATTGAATTCGCGCCGATTTGTAGAGTTTTTGATGATGAAACTCAATGAATTGACCATAACCAATTGATTAAGCACTTGGTCCAATAGAAG
>JAALXK010000056.1:0-64416 GCA_012977745.1 Fusarium anguioides
CTTTATTACTTATTAAAAATATAATACCTTACTATACTTAGTTTATACCTTATAAACCTATTAATATAAGCTAAATATAGTTTAGTTAATTTATTAAAGTATAAAACTATAAGTTATAAAAATATAATTAGTTTTTAAGAGTAAAAAATCTTATATTAAAGCTTATTACTTTAAAAGCATAAAAAGATTTAATTATAGCTAAGCTTTATAATTTTATTAAAAAATTAAAAAGTAATATATAAGTATAAAATAAAAAGTGCTTTTAGTTAGATTATTATTTTAAAGGCATAAGAAGATTTAAGCTTTATAATTTCATTAAGGGATCAAAAAGTAGTATATAGTATATGAAAGTAGGATTATAAAGTATCCTCAGTTGGGGTTATTACTATAGCTACAGATTCTTAAGTATAGTAATATTTAAGGTCCTGGTCCTATTTTTAGGACTAAAAGCTAGAGTAAGTAGCTTAAGTACAGGCTGATAGGGGGCTAATAGAGAGCTAAGAGGTACCATAAGCGGCATGCGTTAGTAGATTATGTGTCGCTTGAGTTTCGTCTTATAATACCATATAACGCTCTTAAGCATAAAGAGGAAAAGTACAGCGCATTTCCACTTCTGCACTAATAAGAAATAAGATTTACAAAGGACCCAATCTAGATAGAGTATATATTTGCAATATTCCTACTATCTGTTCCTATATTTTTATACATAAATATTTTAGAATTTATTATTGCTCTCTTGGTCTTACTATCTAAAGGTGTAAGAAGATGCCCTTACAGACTTAGAAGTACTGCTATGAGTATGATTAATCTAGGACTAATGAGAATAAATACTCTCTCTATTAGTTATTTAGACTTTTTCTGAGAAAAGCTTTCTGTAAACAAGATGAATTTTTAGATCGCCTAAACAGTATATTACCAAGTGCTTAGTTTTTAGATATGGAGTAAGATTAAAAATAGTTGAATGTAAGAGAATATAAAAGTTTTGGGATGCTAATTACTAGAGAAATGTAAATAACAAAACTGCAAGGGATGAAAAGGGCTGAAATACAGTTTTTGGCGATTGGATAGATGGACAAGCAGGCCTTAAAGGCCTCAGTAGAAAATTGGTGTAACGACCTAATGTTAGGGATGGAAGCTGAACCCCAGGTGCGCCAAACAGGTGCTTTTAGCGACTAGGGATAGGCCCAGATGACTTAGACAAATGGCGGAATGGGGTTACGGGCGCGCCACTGTTGGGTAATAAACGTGCGACGATAATAAGGCTCCGTTGTTTTTTTACGTGTTACATTATCAAGGCATCAGAGAGCGGGGAAGCTCAGCCCAATGCGGCTCTGCCTGAACACACTTGCGGTCGATCGAGCTCCGCAGAGCCTTTGGCAGAGCTTTGGGCTATAAATCAGGCTTCAAGTATGATATTTTACTTCGGCACGCATCATCAGATACGTTGTTTTCATAGTTTTCCACGAACATCATTGTTGGTACTATTTACAGTCATGAGTACTATTCCACTCCGCCCCCGACGGACGAATTCAGGACAACTACCGTTTCACAGACTTTCCCAACCGCCGCTGCAGTCTAGAGATGACTTCTCTGAAAGTACGGATATCGGATGGCCAGACCGTGCATTGCCTATCGATGAACGTCAGCTTCGCCATGGCAGTTCGACGACCTCAACAACAGAAGAAGATGAGCCTGGGATCTATGGAAGTGGCAGTGAAATTACAGACGAGGAGCCATGTTGTGTAGCAAGCCTTGGGAACTCCAGAAACAGCTTCTTTTTTGAAAATCCACAAATTCAGCTTGCCAGGCAACGTTTATTCCCGTTGGTGTATAAACAATTCAAACAGTTTGTCGCCACGTCAGCACACTCTAAGCCTCTTGGCTATGAATCAGTGCACGAGAGATATCAAGGCGGGCCAGCCATGTCAGAATCATCCAGCAGCATGGAAGAATCCAACAAGATGGGTTGCGACGGGTCTTTCATCCTTATTCCAACGCCAAAGGAGGCTTCCTATTTCAAATGTCCGTTTTATGCTTCCAACCAAGACAAGTATCAACGGTGTGTGGTTTGTCATGAGCTACAGTCTCCGGAGACTGTGATCAAACACGTAAAGCAGTCTCATGCCAGACCACCATATTGTCCAAGCTGCTCAAAGACTTTTGAGACAGTTATACAATGCGATGCGCATATCGTGGCGAGAGAGTGCAAGACGCGGCCCCTGGAAATACCGGATGGTGTCAACCACTATCAGATGAGCATGCTTGTGGAGAAAGACTACTCCCAGTTGTCGATTCCACAACGTTGGGAGTACATATTCAAAACAATCTTCCCTGCAGCAGAGACTTGCCCTTCTCCATATTTGAACAAAGAGAGTGGGCTAGCAGCGTCCAAAGCCCGAGACTTCTGGAAAACCTTTGGAGAAGACATCATATCGAAATTCTTGAGAAACCACGATTTGGAAGTCTTAGACGCAAGGGATGGAGAGGAAACTAGCTTCGCCCTTGGTGAGCTAGTTCTGTTCGATCTCATACAACAAACCATTGATGAAAGCCAAAGGACTGAGGACGGCGACATGGGAAAGCCAAAGAAGGAAGGTAGCGTCCGGTTGTGAGTTTGGTTCGATTATATGGGTTATCCAGGAATTCACAACTGTTGTGTGATAGCATCAGGGGCTGAGATGTTAGACTCCTGATTAGCCTTGCTTAAGGCTCTCCTATTTTAATGTAACGGAAGACAATAAATTGACCATATACAGTAGAGAACAATCCGGAAGATATATAAATCAGAAACGTATTAATAGCCGGTAACAATAGTAGGAAAATCGTATTCTCAAACTTTGCATTCCTTTCGAAACTTTCTAGTCCTCATATCCACCATCGTAGTTGATGAAGGCATCAGCATATTCAAAGTTATCCTGAGATGCACCACTATCGGACATCGAAATTCTCGTAGATGATGGATCCTCATGATCCTCAGGATCCTCAGGGGTTTGGTGCAGCGATTCCTCCAAGCTTGGCTCATGTGGTGATAGAAGTACCAGATTCTCAGGTGGGTCAGTTGGCTGCGTCATTGTCGGAGGCAGGATTGCACCATCAAAGGGTGCTAAGGAACTGTTGGGCGACATGGTGCTCGAGATGAACGATGGCTCACGAATGCCCCTTTCCAGGCTGTTGCAGATGACGACTGAATGGTCATTTCCCAGTTGAATGCCCACCTCGCATAACAGCCGCTGCAAAAATCCTGGCAGTGTGTGCCGGACAGAATGGAAGCGATCCTTCAGCAGGGTCTCCGTGGTGTAAGGGTAGGGCGAGCATGGACTTGGCACTCCGGGAAACAGCATACTCCATCCTCCATACCATTTGTCCTCACGGGATCCAGGACGGGTTGTAAGCCTATCGCACTCTTCTTGCGTGATCTTACCAGTCTCGAGGGGTGTCCTCGGCTGACAGAGCCGCAGCCGGATATGCTCATTCTTGTCCTCCTCGGCCCTATCTCCTGTGAAAGTCAATCGGCAGGTAGGACAGTATTCTCCTTCGAGGCGATGGAATCTTCTCATATGTTGAAAAAGATCACAGGGTCTTTTGATTATATACCTTGCACAGCCACGGTATTTTATCGGGTCCTGCTTGTAAAACAGACAGCACAACCGTTCCTGGTCGATAGAGGTCTGTTGGCCATTTGAACCCTCGTTGGGTTCTTCTGGTTCCTCGTCATCTCCGTTGTTGCCCTCGTCATTATTGTCATTCTTTGGACGTTTGTTGGAACCCTGTTTCTTCCCTCCGTACTGATTGGGCGTGCGGGAGGAAGTTTGCCGCTTGTGCCGCTGGCCTGATGAGCTCGATGGTGAAAAGGCATAGTGCTTGACAGGAGAACGTTGGGTAACAGGCCAGCAGCGGGAGACGATGGAACCGACGCCGTCAATTCCACTGCTACTATCGCGTCGGGTAGCTACATCCATTGTCGTCTCTATAGATAAGGATAATCTGGTTGCACTGAGCTCAGTGACCTCCCGTGTCTCTTCCGGTGGGTTTAAATAATGCTCAGCTCCGTGTGTTGCGGGGAGTACAAGCTCAACTGAGTCAACAGGAGTGTTGAGTTCTGGACCACTAGAAGGAAGAGCAGTGCACATTGTAAAATATGGACTAGTGATGTCGATTGGCGGGCAAAAGGGGGAGAACAGAGGAGGATATGGAAGAAATATTGATTTGAAATGCAGTGAAGGTCGATGATGCTGGAAAAAAGAGTTTAAGATGTCAAAGCAAAGATTGAAAATAGTTTATCGTATCATTTCATGTCAGTCACGCTTCAAGAAGTTACATACAGAGTCTCTTTTACACCAATGTGTTTGGAAGTGGCTGTAAGTGTACTAAGTTGGCCTCAATAACAGGGTTTCATTTTTCCAGCAACTTGCAAGACAGCAATGCCTCTACCAGCACAGACTAACTTGCGCCATGCATACGAAATAAGAGGGGCTTTATCCAGCCTTATATATCTATTGGTAATGTGCGGATATCATCGTGAACACAGGCGTGTAATGGGGGGTTAAGAATAGGCTTGTGTAACATTGAGGGGGCCAGAACACAAGTGTGTAATGGAGGGTAGGGCCAGATCCCTGTCTGTAGAATCAGGTATTTTGGAACACCATTGGTCAGTCAAATAAGCACTGGGGTCTGACACTATGGAGGGTGTAGGTTTATCATTATTGTTATAATTGTAGCGGAAGACCAGTTAATTGGTATCTATCAATTCTATCGAAATATCGATAAAGGGACAAAGGGCTATTTCGATGACAATGAACCACTATCGGCCAGCGCAATTCCAATCCCTGTCCACGTAGTACCTTTATAGCACTCTCATTTGAACATACCTCATAGGGTTGCCCCTTCAGCATATGGAGCGCGGCTGACAATACATCCACTCCCTGCCCTGTCCAGTATTCTGGCGCCCGTCTCATTGCCGCCTTTCGCTACGATCAGTGACTCAGATGCTCTTCGTACAATTGAAGACGGTAACTTCGTTGGCTTGCAATTTAATGCAAGCCTGATTTGACTGCTCTTTTTAACTTCTCTGTGGTTCCGACTGCCATGACATCCATCCATCACTGTGTTTTCCAGCACATCTCTCTCACTAACCTGCAAAAGACAGGGAGGACATCATCAGATGGCCTAAACAAGCGTCATCATCACCATCATATCTATACATCCATAATCCACCCAAACAATTATTCATTCACCAGTTGGTGCCAACTCTAAAACACGCACAGCATCGTTCATCCAATGGAACATGAACGTTTACTCAATGGGTCCCAGACGATGACCAAAAGCCAGGAACATGAAAAGGGAAGGATTATAGATATGGGTTCTTCATACATGATATCTTCAGTGGATTCTGGAGCCAATGAAATCTCACATGTCTCTGTCAATCGACCAATGGCTTTGGGATTCGGTTTCGCAGTTGATCCGGACTTCGAACCCCCAGCTTCACCACCCAGTCCCACATCTGGTGACTCAAGGTCCCAGACTTCAACATTGTTGGGGGCCATCGATCTTACTGGGACAGCTTGCAGGACGAGCCAATTATACAATGATACTCGCCTTAAGTCTTCGCTCCAGTCCTCTTCTCTCGACATACTGTTCAATGACAATTCAGCCCCAGGGACGGAAGTCAATCAAACTGGGGCGATCGGGTTCCTGGGTCCGCCTGCGTTGCAGGAAGATATCGATATCGAAATGGCGGTGGAGTCCACAAAAAGGAATCCTACCCATCCATATCTAAGTCTTCCAATGGCATCCCATCAACATGAAAAGAGCACTTCTCGGGCTTTAGGGATCGATAGACCAGGAGAAGGAAATACAGAAGATTGTTTCTCTGCTTTGGGGACTTCCATCGGCGAAGGCCTTTCTTCTGTTGAGAACTTGGAGCGGCCAAGCCCAACCGATACATTCGTGGAGGACAGCATGTATGATGACCACTGTCTCACGTCTACTAGGGCAACGTCTCCCGGTGCGAAGCAACGTTATAACAGAAAGTCCTATGCCTGTCCTTATTTCAGGCTGGATCCCGTAAGATATATGGAATGCTTGAGTAGGAAGCTGAATCGCATACGGGATGTTAAGCAACATCTTGCTCGGCGACATTACGAACGGGGTGAGCAAACGTCAATTTCAGCTGATAATATATCCGGTGTGACTTTACGCACTCAGAAGTACCTCAAAGCCCGTTCAAATGGGAAACTTTCACCTGAGATCCAATGGTACAGAGTCTGGAGAACCCTGTTCAAAAAGGGACTACCTAAACAAGGACCATATCTAAAAGATATAAAGGAAGAGATTATCGTTATTGCAGCAAGTATATGCATGGAGGAGAAGAACGGCGCTATTTCAAGATTCTCTAAAGATCAAGAGTTCCCGATCACGAAAGGACTGTTTGCTCAGAAGTTGATGGAGGGGCTTTCCGAGTTTATAACCCCTCCTGATCCGGATTCGGAGGAAGTATCATATTTGGTGGCTGGCCAAGCTTTCCAGCGAAATACAAGGGAGACAGAAAAAGAAGACGAAGACAATGGCTCTAATACTTTACCGAGCGCGGCCAGTAATTGGGTGTCTGAAATCACTTTGACAGGATCCTGTCGCTCAAATACTCCAGACCCTCAAACAATCTCCTCATCTGAGAGTGCGACTGATGAATCGGATTCTACGGGCTCCAGTGAAGATTCAGAGATGACAGACGAGTCGTCTTATTCTGTGGATTGTGAGGGACCTAACGAGCCGTATGATGGCAGCGCATTGGAGGGCACAATGCAAGACATAGGTTGTCATAGCGTCAACCAAACCTCAGAAAATACAGCCCAATCACTCACTCATCCACCTAACAGAAGTTTTGGTTTTGGACCACCTATTCCTTCTAAAGTACCTGCTCCGGAGGTACCTGCTCCGGAGCCCCCAACACACACTCTCCCCAGCTGTGATGATTCTAAGCGGAGGTCAAAAGCGAATTGTTGTTCACAAACAACTCCCACAAGCCCGAAGTTCAGCGGTCAACCTAATCGACCAGGCCATTGTAAAGCAAAATCTGATGGCGGACATCCTTGCGGTTCGGAACAGTCTGTATATGCATGGACTTGTCACATATGTAGTTTTGACAACTTTTTCAGTTGCGGCAAAATTTGTATGAATTTCCCATGCCAACATCGTTTTGACCAGAGGTGTTGTTCACAACACAAAAGGAAGGTCTCTGAACGTTGTTGAACGCGAATATCATCAAGTGGCGAGAAACCGCAGGGTATACGGCTGCATGGTATGGGTTTTAGCCGTTGCCAGTGTCTAGGTTAGGCTCAAATGATTGAAGGAAGGTTTCAGTCTTGGGATATCAATAAAGAACGCAGTTACTGACATCTGCTACTGAGTTCAACCTAGGTAGCATTCTATATACATCGAAAACCCTTTTGGCTTACCTTAAAAGATTTACCAGCGGAAAGATATGTAGTGATTATGTATTATTTCAACTATAGGTATGATATTACAACAATGTGTATCGAGTTTTAGACAAAGGAAATAAGTGAGTGGTAGTGTCGGATATCGACCGTGCAAAAAACAACAAAAAAACGCCGTCCTCCAATATCAAATGCCAACACCGCCAGCCACCTCATGAGTCATAAACTCGTGAGGCGTTAAAGGTCCCACTGAGCAGTGTAGTCTTTCCTTCCATTCTTCACAAATTGCTTCCACTAAGCCTCCTCCTTATTTCCTTCATCATTCGCCAATTGCTCCTCAAGCTTCTTCTTAAGCTCAAGATTCCTTTCACGCTTCTTTGTCTCAGACTTTTGTCTTCGGGCTTCCTGCTTCTCGCCAATCAAGTAAGGGAAGCTGGCGATGACTGAGAAGAGGCCCTTAAATGCGAGCTTCAAGTGTGAGAAGCCTTGTTTGAAGTTCTCCTTTGTTTCGTTGTAATTTGCGCGGGCTAGAGCTGCCTTCTTCTTGGTGCGGTAGGCTTTTTCAGCTCTAGAGGCCTTTTGGAATTGCTCTGAAGCATGTTTTCGGTTGGTCATGAGAAGATTCTCAGTACCAGAGGTGCCAGGGCGTTTTGGCTCTTCCTCCGTCTCGGGATCAGCCTCAGGCTTTTTGGACTTTGACTTGCCCATTGCGGAGAACATCAACGAGTTGATTAGGGTTGGTGAATTAAAGTAATTGGTCGTTAGTAATCGGCCAATAGCTGAGTTATAACGAATGGCTGATGGGTGCAAAGCAAAACCACATGAAGAGGCAGAGAAATGAAGATGGCACGCAGGGATCGCAGCCCTTTAAGTATTACGAAAGATCAACAACATCTTTACTGATTTTCCTTCTAGCCTATGTAACCTTAGCATTCATGCAAAGATCTCCCGTCATTCTAGAAAGGAAAATTGTAACCCCCCTGGTGATTTAATGCGGAGTTGCCGTACGCATAAGGATGTAATTAAACTTATCCCAAACACGTGGTCCCACCAGAACGTGTTGCATGAGGTTGACGTGCACGGGCAAGGGTTTTGTCAATGCGGACAAGGGCACTTTAAAAACGTTTTAGTGTAAAGATGGTGGTAATGAACCAGTAAAATAGCGACTTCACAAAAACTTTGAAGGAGATACGAAATGGGAGAGCTTGACTTTTATATGTTGTTTTACCATCCACTTTTTCCCCGTATTCACGTACCTGTATTTGCCCAGGCACCGTTTACAATCATCCAGTCATTCTACGGCCAAACACGAAGAGAATGGAGTAAAAAAATACTCTCTAAGAGTTTAACGACGGGAAGGTATTCCTTCTTCTGTCGGATCTAAGATATCCCTTGATAGAGCACCAGACTCCATTCAAATGCTTTGGTGGCATCGGCCTTGAATATATACAGCATCTTGAACAGCACAGGCCTTGTGGATCAAACGGCGTCATAGGATCTTAGCTGTGAGTCAAATGAGTCATTTCGAGATGAGTCTTTGAACTTATGATTAGTAGATAACAATTTACCTAAGACTAACCTAAGCTCACCTACAACTTGATGTATTCCTTAGCAGACATTTACAAGGATCATGGCGCCCCACAGGTCTTGAACAGGCTCAGGGAAACGAAACAATACTGTGGACACCTTTGCTATGTTTAGTAGCAGATCTAAGCTGGCTGATCCACATTTGTTCCATCTAGCGAAGTCCAGGGTAGATTTCTCGTGTAAAGTTCCTCAGTAAACAATATTCCCTTCAATCTTGAAGCTTGACATGAAGCACCAGTCTATTTCGTGTATTTCTTTAGACTTTTTGAACGCCGAAGTTTTGTTCCATCTCCCTGGCGACGACTCAGATATAAGAAACTTTCCTTGAAGTAACAAGAATTAAGTCGCACTCTCAAGAAGATTTGTTGGACCCATGGCAACAAAGTGTTAAAGCAGAATTACAGAATGACACAACCTGCTTGCAGGTATCCTCTTATGATTCGAACACATCTTCAGAGAATCTCCAAAGCTCCCAGGCGGGTCTTTCAGTGGGTAACGATCCGTCATACCCAACGCGATCAGATAAATGAGCATAAGGGTAAGGGCGATAAACAATATTGTGGAATGTTAACAACACAAAATGAGCCTGTTGGTAAATATCCATATTCTTAAGGCGTAGAAGCATCTCCAGGCCTTGTGATGTGAGATAGTGAACGTATTTCTTCCTCTCAAGAATCGTGCAATTGTATAATGCTCGTGACCTCCAGTCATTGTGAATGTCTCCCATCATGCTGTGAATCGGACAGGTACAGCGAATCGGTATATACGGTCCACTGGTGATGCTTTTCAACATATACCAGTGTTGATCATAGATGTAAGAGACAATAAAGTAGAACTTCTCGGTAGCGTTAAAGGTGCTGAGTTCAGGTGCAGAGGCAAGTGAGAGATGGGGATCGTTGCTTGTGTCATTTGGAGGGTTGCTGAAGTTTTCTGTAAATAGAAGTCCGCGAGTATCCGAGTCTCCTGAGAATAAGGGTCGTCCGTCAAGGAAGAAAGCCTGGGCGTAAGCCTCGAATCGGCAGGCTGCGTTGATAAACCCTTGGCGCTCTGAAGCAGACAACTCATACTGGCCACGCGCACGGCTTATACTGGGAGGCGATCCGCTCCAATTTGCCCATCCTTGAGTTGAGTAACTAGTTATCACCCACTCGACTTCGGTGACAAGTGTTGAAAGGGCACATATAGTTGCAAGAGAAGCTTCATATGAAACACTATGTTTAGCATTGGGACGCAAGACATGTGATATAAGGATTGGAGTGATGATTCGCTCGGGTTCTTGAAATCCGGGGCTAGCAAAAGCAGGACTAAGTTTGGCTAGGCGAAGCTGAGCCGCTAGCAGGTGTGTTTTTGAGATAAATCCTCCGTAACGCGTTATCAAGTCGCTGAGAGGCTGCTTCAAAACTTTCTTTCTGTTACCCAAGAAACATTGAAGAGGCCAGGGATGCGACTTTATTAATGCAAAAATGTCTTCCGGTGAGTGGATGTATACCATGATCGTGACTACGATCTCAACTGGGAGATTTTGAAGCTGGGCCATGGTGGTGGTAGGCTTTGCTGGAGCAGATATGTTGAAGGTGTAAGAGCAGAAAGCAGAGTGGACCTCGGGCTTTGTGCACTTTTTAAAAAGAAGAACAGCAGTGACGATAGAAAGTATAATCGTGTGACATGGGGTTATGTAATCTTAGTATTTAGGGCAAAAGGTTGTTTTACCCACGAAAGTCAAAGGGTGACCTCGTCTAGTGCTACCTCGTAGCCTGGAAAGATACACGATAGTTTAACCTTTTTCCGATCAAAAGTTGTAAGAGGGCTAAGAATTGAACTTCCAAACAGAGGGGAAGAAGCACCATTGTCAGCCACCACCAAAGCAAAAGATTTTGAGTGAGATTTATGGTCTTGAATAGAATAAATAGAATAAAGGAGTGTGTATCCAACCAGTAGAGAAGAAATAATTCGGACAGCTAAGGGGGAAAACCGGCGAACGAACCAAAAACCCCTTAGCAACTATAAGCCCATACTGCGTGTACATCTGGCTTGAACCTAAAGCGGGTATCAGTGGCTCATTTGACTAAACACCATGTAGCTCTTGAATGAACCAGTAGTGCTCCGCATTCTGTCCATAGAACCACTGCCTCCCGCCAACTACAAAGGGGAATTGCGGGTCGTAGGCATTATTGAAGCTTCCGCCTTGCACTTCAATTCCCATCTTCCCGTCGTCCCGAAGTGTCTGGACGAACCAGTGTAGAGATAGCATGTCCTGGCCATAGAAATATTGTTTGCCACCGATAGAATAGGCAAACTGTACCTTGTATGCTTTCTCCCATACCCCACTGTCTATTTCCTCGCCCATCTTAGCACCCGGACCGATTTTTCGTATGAACCACCGCTTTGAACCTGAACGAATTTGCGGACCAAACTTGCCACCCAGTGAGATCAGTTGACCACCCACGTCTTGGCCATAGATGTACTGAGTGCCATTGATGGAAAATGGGAACTGGGACATGTATTCCCTGTCCCATGTACCGCGATCAGTCTCGTCCCCTAGGTTTCCGTCGGGCAGAATCTCCTGGATAAACCAGTTGCGGGTGTCTTTGTTTTGGCCATAGAAGTACTGTTTACCGTCCATAGAAAACGGGTATTGAGTATGGTATGCGTTGGCCCATTGGCCGGCGCAGATGTCCCGTCCCAATTTGCCGCCTTCAGCAAATTCTGAAATGAACCAGTAACGAGTTTTAGTACTCTGTCCGAAGAAGAATACCCGATTTCCGATGGTGAAGGGGAACTGAACTTGGTAGCTAATGTTGTAATGACCTGAAGCAGTCTCTTTTCCCATCGTGCCATCTTGGAGGATTTCCTGGATGAAATAGTAGCAGCTGCCTAGATTCTGGCCGTAAAGATATTGCTTTCCTCCAATGGAGAATGAAAATGACACGTAATATCTGTTGTTCCAGAAGCCGTTGCTGCTCTCGATACCCATTGCATTAGCCATGATGAGAGAATTTATTAGGACTGGTGAGCTGTGTACGTTGTTAGCCAGAAAGATCTGTTTAGGTTTTGTAGGTAACGTAAAGTCTTACCTGAGATGCTTTGGTATGGCGCTTCGGTAGATAGGAATAGACTGTTAGGAGCTTGAGTAGAAAAGACAGTAATGTGACTGAATAAAGTCCTGATGATTCTGATATAAATTTAAATGGTTCTTGACACAGTTTTTATATATCTTTCAAGGCCTTAACTTATGATATGACTGCTTGTTGAGAGAATGAACTTCTTCAGCTGAACACCGAAGGCTGGCTGAAATTCTGCTTCAAAGTATATCAGTGGACATTATACATGTAGATTCTTCTTAGTTTAGCTAGCACCATAGTACTTGGCGCTATGGAATGATACTCGTGTTGTCGGTCAAGCCTGAATATGCAAGTTTCCAATAGTTTCAGAATATGACAGGCCTTTTCCGATCTATGCAAATGCCAAGAGCCATGTTTATAGAATGTGGCATGAACTCACAGGCGCATCAAGGGCAGGTTCAGTTCCAATAGATCCCTTCGTATAATTTGATGCCGCTCTGGCAATGGTGGCAAACACAAGGCTGGCTGACCTCAACCCGTTTTGATATTGTGCTGAAATTTAGCGGTCAATGATGTCTCATTATTATCTAACCACTATTTGCAGCTGAACATGCTGTGGACCTATTCGAGTTTCTGAGACATTTTAGGTCTTATTTTGGAGTCTAAAATGTGTTTGCAAAATGGCCCCATCTAGTAGTCTAGATCGGTCCTATCACATAGCCACCAATCCAACTTGACGCAGCTCTCAGTATGCCAGCATCACAGGATACTTCACTCTTCAGATAATGCTAACTGGTACTCAGTTGAGCTGCATTTGTGGAATTTTTCAAGTTCCAGTCAATATCCTTCTCATTAATTCAGAGCATAGGCCATTTTCTTTCTGTATTTCATCCGGGATAAGTAGGTAAATCAGATTGATATATATCAGAAATTGCGCTTATTGCATTTCGGATGTCATTTGCCACATTCTGGACTTTGTGTGCCACATCATCCACAGCGTTGTAAATCGTATGTCCAACAGCTTTTATCGCATCCCCAATATCGCTGCCAACGTGGTCAATAACACTCATTGCATCGTCAACAGCATTCCCAACATCGTTCACGACGTCTTCAACAGCGTTTCCAACGTCACTTACCGCGTGCGCAACATCACTCATAGCACCATCCACAGCATTCTCTATGTCAGCAGCAACTTCTTCGACTGCTTTTCCAGCATCTCCTTCTATGATAGCCTCAGTAGTGTCTTGGACAAACTCAACCACTTCTTCAGCGACCTTTGACGATTAAAGCCCCAAACCCTTTCAGGAATTCGATAGCGGCATTCTTATTCTCCTAAAGTAACTTTGACTAGCTTGACAAGATCAAAGTTGGGTTTCCACTCCAGGTTGAAATCTACTCCAACCAATCCACTGCTGACTGCGAAAGACAGCGGCGGACCGCCTTCTTGAAAGCTGGTCGTTGCTTGCCTGTTTGCATTTTGCTTTAGTGTTTAGTGGATCAAGTGAAGGCATAAAGTCTACCAATGAACAAAACAGCTATGATGCACCAAATCTAGTGCTACAGTTTATTAACTAAACCTCAGTCCGTCACGAATTTGTGTATTTGCTAAGTCGTAAGAGCACTACGGCGAAGTAGAATCAAGATTCAGGTCAGCAGCCGTTATTCGGTCTTGTATTTCTTTGTCCTGTTTATATTGCTATTATCTCTTATTCAACTAATGATCACTAACGTATATATAAGTTCCATAAGTTGCAAGATGTATTATCATTATGTGAGGTATCTGGTCCGATATACTAGAAAGCACAACAAGAGGTATTCAGGATTCCTGGTCTTTACTCCCGTTTCGGGAGCGGTTAGTGATGAGATCACCGTGCCTGGCCTAGCAACGTGTCAGCCGGGCGCTATAAAGCCCCGGATTAGTGAAATTTCGGGCGTTTCTACAACCCGAACCGGGGCTCAAAGGTTATGTTCAACCAATCGCATGGGTTTCTGACGACCGTGTAATCGCACTAAGATCCGCCACTCTTTCCACAGGCAGTAGAACCAGAGATGGATTTTTGAATAGTTCTTCCAGTAATACTTTAAATACTGCGTAAACATCACCATGTTTGCTTCCCATATCTCAAACACTTCAACTTACTAATAAGACATAGACAGGCTCGGCTTTAACATCTTATACCTCTTTGCATTTGCCTTTTACATCCTTAAGCCTTCTGCAACCATCATAAACTCCAAGATGACTATCTCAAAGGTTGCACCAATCGCCATCATCGGCGGTGGCCCATGTGGTCTGACACTCGCCCGTCTTCTCGAAACAGCATCTATCAACTACGTTGTTTTTGAGCGCGACCCCTCACCAACATCAGCCGTCAAGGGACAAGGCGGTACCCTCGACATCCACGAAGAAACAGGTCAAGAGGCACTTCGCCGGGCAGGTCTCCATGATCAGTTCAAATCTCTAGCTCGATATGATGCTACCACAATGACCTTAATGGATGCTCGAGGTGAATTTCGACAGAGATTGGGTGGTGACGAGGATGATGGAACTAGACCAGAGATCGACCGCCAGCAGCTACGACAAATTCTGCTAGATTCTGTTCCTCCCAGCCGTATTCGTTGGGGAAAAACAACGGATGTTGTTGAGAGAAAGAAAGGCACCGATGGGAAGAGTGCTCATGACTGGACTGTCAAGTTCCGTGATGGATCGAGTGAAACTGGCTTCCGACTTATCGTTGGAGCAGACGGTGCATGGAGCAAAGTCCGATCTCTTGTAAATTACAAAATCCTTCATAGTTCCAGATTCTTTGCTAACCACATCATAGATCACCGACGCTAAGCCTGAGTACTCTGGCAAGTCATTTATAGAAGGCCGAGTTACCCCAAGCAATCCATACTACAAATTGGCGCAAGAGATGGCCGGTAAAGGGAGCGCCATGGCTATGAGTGCCAGGTCCACTCTCGCAGTACAGCAAATGTCTGATGCATCATACCGGATGTACATGGGTGTGATAGCACCTGAATCTCTGACACTTCCCGGTGGCGACGCTGATCCAGCTGATATGGAAAAAGCGCGAAAGACGATTCTTGGTCCTGGCGGATTCTACGATAACTGGACTCAAGACTTGAGACGTCTCATGGAAGCTTCTGAGGGACAATGGCGTCCTTGGCCACTTTACCGTCTCGACAAGACTCTGTTCTCTTCAACCGAAACCAGCAAGCATAGTTGGACTCGCACCCCAGGCGTTGTCCTCCTCGGTGACGCAGCACATCTGGCTACACCAAACGGTGAAGGTGTGAATCAAGCGATGTATGACTCTCTGGTACTATTCGATCAGATTATGGCAGAAGTTGGTACTGTTACAGAGGGAGAATATGACCAGCAAGCTGATGCAGAGGCTTTGGAGAGAGCGATCGTTGGGTATGAGAAGGAGATGAAACCAAGGGCTTATGAGTGTATTCAGAGTAGTATCAATATGGAGACTTGGATGTATGCTGATGATGGGCCTCAGCAGATGATGGCGGCTTTTAGCGGTGCTCACGGTGAGAATTAGGAGGGTTGTTAAGAATATGTTTAGATGTACGAGTGACCGCTAAGGCGGTGCTGTTGCTTTGTTTGATACATCAGAGTTTGCTTAACTATAGAATATATATAACAAGAACCAATAAGAGACTGAATCTATGAACTAGCGTCTAGTTACTGAAACTTCGTCTGTAGGTCTTGAGCAGCCTTGATGACCTTCTTAGCCTGCTCAGTGTATTTCTTCTGATCCTCCTGCTGCATCCTAAACGTTTGCTGAAACTTGTCAACCATAAATGGTTTCAGCACCGTCTTCTTTGCAGTCTTGTAGTCATAGATGGCAGTATCATCGATACATCTTGCTGCCAACCGCCGGTATCCTTCTGATAGAACCCATGCTTCCATTTTGAGTGATGTTGACTCCTTGGTAGGTGCTTCGGCCAACTTGTATAGTACTGTGATATGGTCTGGGAACTCTAGAGGCTAGACAGAAGCTGATGAGCTTTGACATTTGAATTGAAGGTTGCGCGGAAGTCTTACAAACTTGTATTCGGTGGTGATGCTCTTGAGAATCAGGCCAAGGCTTCGTGGGGTTGGTAGATCTTCCCATTCCGGCTTTTCATGTGGTGCAGCATCTTCACTGTGCTTTCGAATGAAATGCACTCGACCTGTCTCAACGTATCGGTTGTACATAATGTTGTTTACATGTCCTGTGATACGTGAGATAGTGAACATTTAAGATGTGATGAAAATCATACCCTATTAAAGTCAGATCACGTCGGAGTAACCAACAATAAGGGACTGCATACCATGCTATCCTATACATCGAACCCAATTAGAAGTTATCCATAGATTAGTGGAGAGGGAGGGTTACCATGTCACCCCAGAGTAGTTGGTGGTTATCGAGACTTCGCCATTTCTTATCAGTAAGGAACCCCTGCTGACCAGCCAAAAGCTCCAGCCAATTCGCCTCATTAGAAACAAACTGCTTCTTCGCTTCTTCAACACACTCGCTCGGATATCTCTCGCTAGTCAATTCTTTCAACTGAGCTTGTAAATCAGCAAACCACCGCGACGGAAAAGCCGGGGTATCATTCCGAGCTTCGGCTGAGTAAAACCGCAACTGCGCGACGGGAGGCCTGGCAGCAAGACCAATTGAACGCCTTAAGAGACTCGTACGACAAAGAGACATAATGCCGGTCTGGAGAATTTATTCTTGGTGATAGAAACGGTGACAGTGGAAACAAATTCCTTAGACTAAGCTGACCAAAATAAAAGCCCCGAAGATCGGCCTCGGTATTCGGCCAAGATTCTCCGCGGTTCGGAAAATTTAGACCTGCGCAAGCCGAATCTAGATAAAACTGGCCAAGAGACTACCGAAAGCTAGATTTTTGGGGAGCCAAGACAGTAATTAATAAAGAGTAATTAGTTTATCAAAGTTAAAGAGCAAAATCGGGCGACTTTTATTTTTGGATTCAAGAAAATTCACAGGATCAAAGGTTGATTAAAAATGTCTTTGTTTTTAGCTCGGAAGTGGAGATAAGATTCTATGCTTATCTTATCGCGACTCGCGATCCATGAATTTTCATGCGCCTGGGATACCATGGCATGACGACTGTAAATAGTTTCTCCGGAAGGTTTTAAGCATAGTACTGAAAGCCTAATCCTTTTAGACGTACACGTCAAACTGGACCCTTCTTTTCTTATTAGTTTGAACGTAACCAACAAATTGGTATTATACTCAGATGGTGCGAGCGAAAAAGTAGGGCAGTTACCAACGCTGAAATCATGGCACAAGAACAATAGGCTGCAAATATTTTTATTTTAATATTTTTCTAATAAGTTGTTGGGTGATAGTCTGCTCTCAGAGTATTTAGTATAATATAACTAAAGTTAGAAACTCTTTTTATTTAAAGAAAAGAGATAAAGTGTAGGGTAATGAATTGGCAAAATCTGAGAGCACAGCCAACAATTAACCTTAACACTTTTACCATCGCGATTGGCCGAAGCTTATCAGCATCAACAACACCAAGACGATCTAGGATTTAATTCTCCATTGTGTTGGTTATCAACTCACTGATAATATAGGCCAAATATCACTAATCACCAGGGATACCTATCGGAATCTGTCGATAAACCCTTATACCCACGCACGTCGCAACGTCAGCGGAAATAATACCCTCTCTTAAGGCTGTAAACAGTATACTCGTAATGGCATCATCCCTTTTTTCTTCTTCGGTAAAGACCCTTAACACACGGACACCACCGCTGCCGTAGGATTGCAGGCTTCGTATTCCACTGATATAGGCCCCCGTAGTGCTTGGCCGAGCCTTGGCGTGGGTCTTTACACCTCAGTTTGGCTTAGCTGAGCGTGTCAGGTACCGGTAGCTCCACCAGATAGGGGATCGCGGGCCTATATTTCCATCCATACAGCCAGGGTTATCATGTCTAAACTTAGCCATGGCTGAGATCCGTTTGTGAGGGAGCTTTTTAATGTGTGAAACATAAAAGCTTCGTCTGGTCTTCTTTTTTTGGATTGACAGGATAGGTACTTTCCTCTGTACTCGACTTGAGTCGTCTTTCTTTTTTGTTTTGTTTATCCAGACTCTCGTTTCTGAATCGTCATTCGTTTTACCGATTAATTAATAGCATAATTCGATCAATCGTCATTCATTCACTACAACACTCGTTCAACTCATCGATATAATACTCCATAATCATGGTTCAAGTTTCAATTCTGGCTCTAGGAGCCTTACTATTCACACCGTTCACCTCCGCCGCCCTAACGCAATGTCCCTCGAAAGAAGCAACATGGAAGTCCAGTACCGGCGTCGAATACACCATCTGCCGTAACACAGACTACAAATACGGTGGCGCTAGTCTAAAGGTCGTTCAAAAAGTTCAAGATACAAATGCTTGTGCGGATGTTTGCAACAAGGATCCTCGATGCGTTAAAGCAGTTTACGATAAGCGAGGTCGTATTTGTCATGTCAAGGACAATGCGAACCAAGCTCAAATGAACTGGGCTACCGATGCAAAGTTCGATACTATTCGCGTCAAGAACGTTAACGAGGGAGTTTTCATTTCTCGTTGTCCTAACCCTACGAACAACTACCGTTCAAAGAAGACCGGCAAGACGTATAATGTTTGTCATAACACTGATTACGTTGGTGCTTCGGCAAAGATGATCAAGAACTGTGCTTCTCTCGCTGCCTGTGCTGATCTCTGCTCTGGAGAGAAGAACTGCAAGAAGGCTGTTTATGATAAGGAGCAAAAGGTTTGCCATCTCAAGGAAGCTGAGCCTAAGGCTTCGCTATTCTGGGTTCAGAGCAAGCGATACAGTGTTGTTCATGTTCCTGTTGAGTCCAAGCCTGCTACCCTTGGACTATGGGGTGATCTTATTCGTCTGCCGGTCATTCCTGTCGCCGCCTACGTCGTTCCCCAATTCCCTCAATCACAGCAACTTCTGTTCTTCTCATCTTGGGGTAAGGATGCTTTTGGTGGTGCTTCTGGCCGTACCCAATTTGGAGCCCTTGACCTTCCCACCGGAGCTGTCGGAGAACGAGAAGTCGCTGATACTCACCACGACATGTTCTGTCCTGGAATGAGTCAACTCGCCGACGGCCGAATTATTATCCAGGGTGGTTCAGATGCTGAGGCTGTTACTTTCTACCATCCCAAGACCAACTCTTTCACTCGAGGACCTAACATGAAGATTGCCCGTGGTTACCAAACATCCACCATTCTATCCGACGGTCGAGTTTTTACCATTGGAGGAGCTTACTCCGGTCCCCGTCAGGGAAAGAACGGTGAAGTTTACGACCCCAAGGCTAACAAGTGGTATCCGCTCCCCGGAGCTGATGTCAAGGTCATGCTCACCAAGGATCGCGAGGGTATTTGGCGTGAAGATAACCACGCTTGGCTCTTCGGCTGGAAGGACGGCAGTGTTTTCCAAGCCGGACCTAGTAAAGATCAGCATTGGTATAGCACCAAGAAGGGAGGATCAGTTCGCAAGTCTGGTACACGAGATACCGCTGATGCAATGTGCGGTATCTTTGTTATGTACGATGCTGTGGCTGGTAAGATTCTGTCTGCTGGAGGTGCTCAAGATTATACTGGAAGCGATGCCAATCGACGCGCTCATATCACCACTCTTGGACAAGCTTATAAGCCCGCTTCTGTCAAGCGCGTCGCTGACATGGCTTTCCCTCGTGGTTTCGGCAATGCTGTCGTTCTTCCCGATGGAACCGTCCTCGTGACAGGTGGTCAACGCAAGGCAATGGTCTTCACCAATACAGAGGGCATTCTCGTTCCCGAGCTATACAACCCCGCCACCAACAAATGGACTCAACTTGCTCCCCACGCAGTTCCTCGAAACTACCACTCCGTCTCCATCCTCCTCCCCGACGCCACTGTTTTCATCGGCGGTGGAGGTCTCTGCTATGTCGCCAAGATTGGAGGTTCAACTGCTGGATGCGACAAGACAGCTGATCACGCCGACGGAGAAATCTTCCAGCCTCCTTACCTTTTCAACAAAGATGGATCTCTCGCTAAGCGCCCTATCATCGAGAGCATCACCCAGAAGCCAGTCAAGGCCGGTAGCTCGCTTAAATTTACCGTCAAGAACACTTCTGGAAAGGTCAAGATTTCGCTCGTTCGTATGGGAAGCGCTACACACTCTGTTAACAGTGATCAGCGACGTGTTCCTCTTACTGACTTCCAAGTCAACGGTAACACTTACACTGTCAAGCTGCCCAAGGATAATGGTATTTTGCTTCCTGGATATTATTACCTATTTGTCATGTCGCCTCAGGGTACACCTAGTATGTCCAAGACAGTCCAGGTTGCTCTGTAAATGGGGGCGGATGCTCTTGGCTTTATGATAGAATACATATTTTAGATATATAATAATTATTCTATACAGGACTTACGAATAGGTCATGGCTTCGCTTGCACGTGAATGCTTCTTATGGCGTTTTGAATGAAGACAGTAGTTATATAGAGAAATAAAAGTCATTTTGCTTTGGCGCTGAACAGTGAACGAACTGAGAATGTGCTCATTGGTGTATATGTGAGTGGTTTCTTGGCCAATCCAATTGCACGTGTTGCCCAAGTTAATTGCCCCCCACTGTCATAATAAAACCAACAGTCCCCACAACTTTTTTAGCCTTTGTCCCCTCACTTACAGACTCACTTTTTAATGAACTGTTATTAGTACCTTGGTATGCAACGCCTTCTACAGAAATTAGATCATACTAATTGATAACAGTACCAAAATGAATCATACCAGCGACAAAAGCCCTGTCGAGGCCATCTTCCTCGACCTGTCAATCCACGAAGTTCTTACAACCACAACGTTGACCCTAGTCGAACCATGGAAAACCATGTACATTGATTCCATTCGCGAACATAGATATGGCGATGCTATCTGGGCCCGTGCCTGTATGGAGGGAGGGGTAGAGAATGGTGTTATTATCGGACAAGGATCGGATCCGGATGTAACTGTACTGGATGAAATTAGGGATATTGCGATTGAGGCAAAAATGAGTAATCCGGAGTGGTATTCTGAGGCTATTATGTTCTATGAAGGGACTAGCAGTCAGGATGGTCATCCGGAAGTTATTCAGCTTATTTATGAGGTTGATAGGATGTAATTTCCTGAGAGAGGATGAAGACGAAGAGAATCTGGAATTTGGGTTAAAACTGTGAGCGAGCTGTGGCACTTCCGACTCCTTCAAACAAGTGTTATCTATGTTGATGAAAGGCCTTTTCCTGAAAGAAACTGTGTGATGAGCTGCAAAGAAGTCTCAGGCTCTACTTCAAGTCAGCCATGAGCTTGAGAAATAGCTTAGAGTTAAGGGATTACTTACGATACCACCAGACGTTGTGACCAGCTTCAAACACACGAACAAAGTGAAGATTATTAACAGATTTGAAGCTTGCCTTCTCAACACTATCGACCTTATAGGACTCAAGTTTCCTTTGAGCAAACGTCGCCTTTTTGGGCCAGTTCACTGCGTCGGCAAGTCTCTTGGTTCCAAGCCAATTGCAGACGTAGTCAGAGTCACCAGCCCAAATAAGAACTTGTACGCCGTTTTGGACAATTCGTGAGAGCTCGGGTAGGAATGACTTGGCGTCTGAATAGAGGTTAGTGACCTGGAACGACGAAGATGAAACTAGACTTACCATCTCCTGATTGGAAGATACCTGTAGCACCTCC
The DNA here is from genome assembly GCA_012977745.1 of Fusarium anguioides. NCBI lineage: Eukaryota > Fungi > Ascomycota > Sordariomycetes > Hypocreales > Nectriaceae > Fusarium > Fusarium anguioides. The sequence continues at coordinate 21,820 of JAALXK010000056.1, forward strand.
GCTCTCTGTATAGTTCTTTCTAGCTCCAATAGCCTTCTGTACATCGGACCTGTACAGATACTCCTCATAATCCGTCGGAGGTCGAACACCACCAGGTCGAATATCAGCCAAGATCCAGTCAGAGTATCTGTCTTGAGCGGAAGCCCAGATATGAAACTCTATCCCTTCTAGATAGCTCATATACGCCTCATAACAGTCCTTTGTAGTCCCGGTCTCGTCGCACTTGTCCACGCTTGGAACAACTTTAGTGTTGTATATTTCTGAGAGATTCTTGTATAAAGACTCGTTGATAAGAGGCCTGTATGAGTTATCCAAAGCAAAATCGATATTAGACTTTTCTTGGATTCGCACATCGAACCATCCGTTGCTGACGCTCAATGCTTTGACATCGATGACATCGCCTTTGGCCTTTCCAGCTTTGATCTCCGAGTTCTTATCGAGGATGTAGTTGACGATCTCTGGGCCGGTATGTCCGCCATAGGACTCAGAGAAAACAGAGAGGTCTCGATTCTCATACTCTGGAAATGCCTCAAACCATAATTGTAGGAAGGTCCAGACATAAGGCGAGCAGTCCTTAGTTGAATTGACCTTCCCGCCACCACCATAAGAAAAACCAGAGCCAATTGGTTGATCAATGTAAAGAACATTGGCATGAGTATTCAAACTGAACTCTCTCAAAGTTGGCTCGGTCTTGTTCGGTAGAATCTCACAAGGCCCATGTTGAGTGAACATTCCATACTGCGCTGAACCTCCAGGCCCGCCGCCAAACCAGCTGACGAGAGGTGCAGTACGAGGTTTGTTTCTTGATTCAAAGAACCAGAACCACATGTTTGCATCTTCACCGACGGAGAGATAGCCGGAGTATTGGTTTACACCTGGCGTGGTTTCGCATATTCCTGAGTTTTTGACGAAGGAGAGTTTGGATCGTGTTGATGCATGGTTATAGACATTGTAGTCTATGTCGCCATGCTTTTCGGTGGAAAATACTGCCGGGACTGCGGCTGCGAAGGAGGAACTCAATAAGATGACGAGGGGAGAGAATAACATTGTGAATGATGTTGAATTGGCATGTAGGTCAATACTGGTTGTAACAGGATGTTGAAAATAGCAAATGAGCATGACTTTATCTCTTTTATATCCCCCTTGCGTCGTTTGTCAGCTTCAGTCAAAGCGCTCGTTCCTACGAGCGTTTCACATTGGCTGTAAGAAGGCTTGGCCGGTCGAAGGATCACCAGCTAGCTCGCTGGGGCAGTTGTCACGACGATCCGCATCTCTTTTCGATCCATCCGGGGAAGCCGATTGCGTAATAAATACTCTGTACACTGTTAGCATCCTCCAGTTTAGTTGCTTTACAATAGGGATAACCTGCAGTAAACATATTATAATAAGGCTAATTATACCATTTAGTACAGCAGCAGTTATAAGTACTACTTTTAGTTATAGATTAGTTAGACTACTTAACCCTAGAATAGTAAATATTATACCTAGACTGATAAAGTAAAATGTAGTTTTAGCAGTAAAATATTATAGAGGCATTATATAAATAAGTTTATATAGAATGAAGACTTATTCTACTTATACAGAGAGCTATTTTATGCCTGGAGTCCTGAAAGCCACACTAAGAAAGACTTAGCCTAGGAGACTGCAGTAGAGAATGTAATTAAAAAGGGAATTGATAGGGTTTAATAAGAGCACATATGATGTCTGTATTAGGATAGTTATAATTCCCGGCTCGTGGTATGGGAGCGATGTTCCTGCTGTTGTCATCATGGGCTTTTTGATGAAATCTCTATTGCAGCTACGAATCCCAAGGAAGCGACAAACGTCAAAGATGACAAACAGGATGGGGCATTACAATGTTAGGGAGTAGCCCACCTGGATACATTATTTTCCGCTCTGTAAATCACTGCAATGACATCACTGCTGCCTATTTTTAGTATCTGAGTTAGATCGACAGATACCCTACAGTTTTCATTCCGACTTGTCAGACGACAGACATCCAAGTTCAGCGAGTTTTCTTGCCAAGAGACGCCATGTCTGATTGGCTTTTATTTTCAATGTGCAGAGAAAAAAAACCTAGGATGAGACGAAGCAAGATATGCATATCCTTAGTTGTTGTTAGTATACTTGGCTATCAAGTCGTCGCGAGGTTTTGAACTTTGTGTTCATATGATGAACCAAATACAGAACTTCCCTTAGCCTCTCTATTCCGCCTTACTTTCCGCTCTTAGTGAGCGCACCTTTACAGTATTCGCTTGCTTTCAGTAATCCTATAAACAACAAAAAGAATCACTAATAGGCGCTTCCTCTAGCTGCTGTCAGAATGCTTACCCAGAGCCCAAACTTCGTCGTGCTATCTACCAGCAGTAAATATTGAGCCTTGCCCACACCTTCTGCGTATCGTGAGATTCAGGATGGCTGCCTCGGTTCTACTAGGACAGGGTAATATCACATGACACAGGTTTGTTGGGCTGACAAGGGTTGCGGGGTAATCTCACCACTGAAAACATCGTGATTACTGAACATAATACTATAATATAAAAGCCGCGTGATTACGGTCCCTTTTTGAGACCAAGGCTACGTATCATTGAACCACGTTGTTTACCACACTAAAAGGTAGTATAACTACTTAGCCCAACATAGGCCACCCGAATATGAGATAGAAGCTAACGAAGAAAGCTCCTTGAGTCCGTGACGTATCAAAAGTGCAATTACAAACCACCTCGATTAAAGCATTCAGATTTTCCTGGCAATGGCACTGGATCTTTTATCCAATATCGAATCTTGGGCGTTAGAGTTCTTTCAAAGAAACCCACTCGTTTGGAAGATAGCTGCAACCGTAGCAGTCAGTGGACTCCTTCTCAAGCTCAACAGTACACTCAGCAGTCTAGCACTGAATCATTCCTCTACAGCTAGGCAATGGGACTGGCGCAAAGAAATCGTCTTGATCACTGGAGGGAGCAGTGGAATAGGCGAGCTTGTTGTCCGAAAACTTGCTAGCCGGGGAATCAAAGTCGTCGTTCTTGACATTAATGCGCCTCGGGACCCGATTCCTTCTGGAGTCTGGTATTACAAAACCGATATCACCAAACCTAGTTCGGTCGCCAGTGCCGCAGAAATTATCAGTAACGAGGTTGGAGAGCCAACGGTCCTCGTCAACAATGCCGGAGTTGGCTCGCCGGGAGATTGCATCACGAAGCCATTGGATCAGATTCGTCATAGTTTCGAGGTCAACGCCCTAGCGCATTTCACGCTCGCTCAGCAGTTTGTTCCTGACATGATCAAGAATGATCACGGACATATTCTCACTATTTCTAGCATGGCATCTTTCGTGACCCTTGCGGGAAACTGTGACTATAGCTGTACGAAAGCAGCTGTAATGGCATTTAATGAAGGCCTTCGCCAAGATTTGCGTCATTTGTATCAAGTCAAGAATGTTTGCACCAGGTACGCTTCTGCAAAAGTCCTATGTTCTACGTGGGGGAAAGAAGTCAAGAGTATGCTGACTTTAGCCCCAGCGTTATTCATCCTTCCTTTGTCAAAACCCCTATGACAGATCCATGGACTTATAATTTGGACGAACCTATGCTAGAGGCCGGTTTGGTTGCTGAGAAGATTACCCAGCAGATTCTCGGGGGCAAGAGTGGTTGTATTATCATTCCATCGCGCCAGAGTGGGGCTGCCCTTGTTCGAGGGTTTCCGGATTGGATCCAAGAAAGGATAAGAGGCTTGAGATCAAACACTTGGCCACACTTAAGAAAGGGCTTGACTAGTAAGAGCAAGGAGACCAAAAGTTTATAACTGAGGTAGTAGTTGCTTCTAAGAAGGACGTTGGCGATTTTAGCTGCTTCGATATTAAGCAGCAGGCATAACTGTTCTTGTCTCCTGTTGGGCTGCTATGTATACATGCATGATCGAGCAGCATATCAATTCCAGTATTGATCTAACCTCTGCTCCGTGATGTAACGTTCCGCTCGATTCAAGTTGTTGAACAGTCAGGCCTGAGAGCTGTACCTTATCGCTATCTTAGCGCTGTGCAGATAATGTCGTATCTACAGAAGTTACAGGAGTGCGACAGGTGACGCATCTCCTGTAGTCTGCCTTATTACGTATAATTGGCCAAGGCGTGATGTATGTCTGGGGCGCTACGCATGTCCCGCAGCGCTATCTCATCAGCTTACTAAAAGCTCGCAATCAACCCTGGCAACCCCGCAGTGTTTTAGTATAAGTTGATAGCTTCTGGAAAGACCTTTTACTGCTAGGTTTGTCCCTTTAATTTCTCTAAGTTACAGGTTGATTTGAGCATTCCCTGGTAGAAGTCACCAGTGGGTATGTGGTGGATTCCATGCAACAGGCATGATCAAGGCGTTCCTTACTTCTCAAACCGTGGCTGGGTTTATTTTGGGTGAGGAGCCAGATGAGAGCTTTCCAAAGTCGATTCTTGCGACCGAGGAGAGAAGCAGTGATCTTCAGGGACATGCAGCGATGATAGGACTTGATAACAGGAGGCTAGCTGAAAGCCGAGATAAGCAGCCAGGTTCCCGGCTGTCCTGGCCCGCAATAGTATTGATTGTTGTGCCACTGAAAGGTGATAGGATCCCTTTTTGCATAAAGACCATGTTATTGGATACTATGGGTGGTGGGGGATAGCTGATCTCGGCAGATACTGTTCTCGTCTCTTACTCTAGCGTAGTACATAATGGTATAAGGTAAGATGCGATATAGGAGTTTGCAGTTCGAGGTTGAAGTTGGATTGTTGAATTGATGATGTCATAAATTGTTAATTAAAGCAAGTAATCTCTATTGAACGAGAGTATTGATAAAGTCATCATTGATTTGCAAAGTAACCAAGTCTACCATAATCTTCCTAATATTTCCCTCTTCTCAGTCGACTTAGTAGTCTCCCACAATCCGCCTCCAACAACACTAGAAACAGTCGTATCCTTCTCCCTATGCTCTTCACACACGGTCGGAGTAACCTCACCCTGACTTTCATAATAAAACCTCGAAACCTTGAAATTATGTTTCTCTGCTCCGCACGTCACCTTTTCCTCTGTAGCCTTCAACTGCGGGAAACACCCATCGCACCAGTTATGCACAGGATAATGAGATGACTGGTTAGCCGTCGCAAGTCGAATAATCTTGCGACACAGTTTGTTCGAGCAGCAAACTGTAGGGTCCATAGGTGGCCATTTTGACCTGAAGGTGAACTTGCCAGACATGAGCATGTCCTTATTCGTCAGAAGACCCAGCTTATGACATGTCTTCCTGCATTCATGCATAGCAAAGAAGAACTTGAATCCTTCTTCACCAAGGTTTGTTTCACCAAGTTTAAAGCGTTCAGGATCTTTGGTCTGAATCGCAGGATCAGTGAAGGAGTTTCCAACACCTTGAAGATCCGTGACGAGGAAATGACCCCAGGAGCGCTCAAACGTAAAGTGTGAGAATGCTTGAGCAATTTCATTGAATGGATTGCTATCGTCTTCCAAAACATAGGGGCCATTGCTGTTGTACTTAACGTATTCACCATCAATAAAAGGCTCCAGTGACAAATTGTCGCCTGATTTGGATCCACGAGATTTGTCCTCAAGACAAAGAGTGGTGATGAAATCGATAGGCTGAGAAGATTTGACAAGACCATTGAACTCTAGGGCAAATGCTTTGCAAAGCGCTTGCATTCGCATATCCTCAATAAGATTTGCCAGTCTATGTTCAGGATGTTTAAATGACTTGAGAACAAATTTGTTTGTTGTTGCAGCTGGGCGAGCATACGCCGCGACGCGCAGAGATCCTTCGGCGAAAGGCTTCGAACGTGCGTTGATATCGAGCCTGACAAGACCAAGTTTGATATTCTCGTCATTGTCTAGCATTGCGTTCAGAGTATCAGCTCCATGCACGCTCAAGTCCAAACAAAAGCCCTCGGTTGACAGCTTCTTGTCTAACCAGCCAGTCTTATCCCAGCGCGGTGGCGACGTTTCAATAGGAACGCTTTTGCTGGTTACACTCCTCGCAACGCTGCCATCCTCCATAATTGCTGTCAACTCTGGGCGGCCGAACATGTGTGAGGGACCACCGCGAGTTGAACCTCTCATAGCCAAACTCAGGCGATTCGCTGTACGTGAGACTGAAGACGTGACCGTGCTGACGACTAAATGCTTGATGGCTGTGTATCCAGTTCCGAGCTGGAGTTCTTCGAAAAGAGGCCCTGTGCTCGTCGCTGTTGCTTTGGCGCGTGATTTAGCTAAAACGAGCGAGTCCGCAATAGCCAAGTTGTACTTGTTATTCTCATGGAGCTTTACATCCGAGTAGGATTTGCCAAATTCCAGAGACATTCTGTCGGTAGATGAGTTGATTCGCAGAAGAGCATAGTTGACCTTGAGTTTGACAAGGTGACTAAGCAGATTTGCATGCGTGAGACCATGAGGTTCACTGCCTGTTCTGTAGTAGTCATCGTCGCTCTCCTCGTAGTCATGTAGAGTATGGCCATGAGGAGGAGCGTCAGCGATGTGGATCAGACACCGTGTCTGCTGCATCCACGAGGCGTTGATGGCCTTGAGTATACCGCCAAGTACATCCTCGGGGATGTCTCCACCACCAGATACCTGAAGACCCGCCAAGAAGTTGTACACCTCTGTAACAGAAGTAGTGAAGTCGAGGAATTCAATATTGGGCTCATCGCAATGGTCCCTGTATCCAATCACAGCGACACGGACATTCGACTCGTTTAGAAAAACCTCCTTGATCTCTTTGACAATAGCTCGGATTTGATCCTTTGCTGTTTCGATGTAGCTCGCCATAGAGTATGTTGTGTCAAGGAGGAAGAGGATATCAGTAGAGCAAGAGTTTTTGAACAAGCCAGTGTTAGAGTAAGACGGAGCTGATGCATTGGCATGAGCAACTTCTGACTTGAGTGCTGAGAGCCGACTCTTGCTATAGGCAGCCGAAATGACAGAGCTGTCCTTGACCTTAGACGGGGTAACAACGGAGTTGCTAGTTCGGTATGAAGGAGGAACGCTGACAGAAGCTGAAGCATCACGAACCAAAGAGGCGCGGAGCAATTCATCTGCCGCCGAGGAACCTCTGGCTTTGGACACGCCTGAGCGGGTGATGCTTGCTGAAGACCTGGGTGTCTTGGCCTTTAATGTTGAGGCTTCGGCACCAACGTCAGGCTTGCGTGTGAGTGATTGGCGAAGGAGATCATCTGCAAGTCTGGCAATACTGTCTTTGGAACTTTTGGTGTTGGATCTCTTGACTGAGGCAGATGGATCGCGTGGAGGGTCCATGGTGATTAATTGCAGTGATATCGACTAAGTGAGTGGAAGTATGATGTTTTAGTCGATGGGTAAGAATAAATCGAGTCAATAACGGTTTGGTCATATATGAAAACGAGATGGCCAACTGAATAAGGCCCAATTGTACAACCAAGTTGAGATGTCTGCCTGCTTTCACGCCACCTGCAAGCCCTCATGCATCTAGGCTTGGGGGCGCTTAGGTCGGAGCCTTATTTCGTGAACATTTCGCTCCGAGGCCTCATTCACTTGAGAATATGACTCAATTTATCTACAAAAGCTGTCATCTGTAAGATTTCAAGCTAAACAATTAGATAGTCATATCTTCTTATTATAATAAAAATCATTATTCAAAAACACAAGCAATTACAGAGAAACAACAATGCGACGATCAGAGCCTCGTTTCACCAAACGCTCTATAGCTGACTGACACGTAGCCTGCAGCTAAGGCAGATTATCACATCGTGGCTGCAAAAGCCCAGCGGCTAAGTTGAAAATCAGGCTGTCTACGATGCGTTGCGTGCGGCTGAAGAGGGGTTCGCTAGTTACACCGTGACTATTTTTGAAGCAGCGCAGCGCCTCGCTTTAGAGGGCAATTGGCTCGTATCGAGAGCTGAAAGACTAGTTTCCCAATTTGGAGCTTGGCAGTAGAGATGGTCTTGAGTTTCGCGACCTGGTAGTAATTTTACTGCTTTATCGTTTTTTTCGAGGTTTCGGAATGCCCTTGGCTTTGGTAAGTGTCTACACTTTTCTATTTTATTAATCTTCTGGTACTATAGTGTGTTGACATGGAATAGCTGGACAATGGATAGCCAAAATGGATTTCTCTCCAGCCTTGTTGTCGGCTCAACTTTCTCTCCCAATCTCGACATCCTATCTCGATACGCCGGCCTCTACCCTCCCCCACCACTTGAAACTCTCAAAAGTCCATCACCGATTGACTACGAAGCCATAACAACCGATGAACATCGTAATGCTGCACGCACATTCCTCGTCAGAGCACGGACAAGCGATGCAGGCTACAGACCGCCAGACCAACAAAAACGACACCTCTTGCGCGTACCTAGTCGAAGAAACTTAAAGCTGAACGAGGAGAAATGGACCTTTACGAAACATGAGGTCGGAAAGGCTTTCCATGACATCCTCTCGGTGGATCCATTGCCAGATGTTCGGGTTGCGTATGCGGTGCTTGCCTCTGGGCAGATTGAATCGCTAGATGAGCTATGGGAGCACTTCCAGGACAGCAAATTGCAAAAAAGGCAATCTAGTATCTTTCGTCGCTCAACTTCTTCCAATAATGGATTCCCGAATTGGTTGGATATTGTCACGAATCAGGGAAACGTACCGTACGTCCATTTGCTGTGTCAGTTTGGCGCAGGACCGAACTCGTTGAATCAAGCATTTCTGATCGCGCTTGTCAAACGGGATATTATCGCAATGAAGCTTCTTCTAAGCTTCGGAGCGTCTATCCTTTCCATCTCCAGAGATTATGTGCGGCTATTTGTCAGCAAGAACGACATCGATGTTGTGAAGCTTTTGCTTTCGGCCTCGAAGGGTATGAACGTCGAGGACTGGCAATACTGCCTCCAAGCAAATATTGAAGGAGCTCCCCGTGGCACATGCGACACAGATATTCTTATTCAATGCGTCAATCACCGACCAGACATTGCAACAGGTGAATACCTTATCAAAGCAATCGCTGCCAACAATGTCGCCGCCGTGGCCGTGCTTCTTTCCTACCTGACTACCCGGACAACTATGATGCCGCCCATGTTTTCCGTTCAGAACTTCAGTGCCGTATATTATCTAAGCACAACAGGGAACGGAGACGAGCATGAGGATATCGCGAAGCAGGCATGTGAGCGCGTCTCCAAGATATCCAATTATGAGACAAGATATACCCTCTATTGCCTCCTCGATGAAGCAAATATTCTCAGAGATGTGCAAGCTCTACGCCAAGAGATGTCCAACAGCGTCGTGACCAAAAAGACATCTATGATCAACCTCCTGATCAAAGCTGGAGTACGTCCATCCATCGAAAGCGCTGTATCTATGATGGACTTTTCAATCCTTGAAATAATGCTTTGCGGCAACATCAAGACAGACGACGTTCCGAACCTTCTTTCACTTATTCCGTATGACATTTCAGAGGATGAGATGCTCCGCTTTCTGGGCTTGTTGGCTGCAAACGATCTACACTTTGGAGGACAACCACTGGATCAAAAGTTTGACGAAGCTATTTGGAAGACGCATTATCGTGCTGCTTTGAAATTCCAGAGAATGGGCGCAACTGTTACATATAAGTCTGTCCAGATGGCTGTCGGATCCGCCGATGTCGAGATGCTGAAAATACTATTACTTGGAGATATCAGCAAGGATGAACTTTCCCTTGCACTATCAGACGCTATGATGATTATAGACCCAGAAATTCGGCGCACGGCTGTCAAAATGCTCTCTGACAAAGGCGTATCGAAAGAAGTTCTTCTTGAACAGCTCTATCTCATCATTCAATCCCCAGGTCCCGATCTGGAGCTCCTTAGTATTATCCTCCAATATCAGTTTATCTTCCAAGAGGAAGAGGAGAGATTGAATATTCTTCACCTCGCTATTCACAAATCGATCCTCCCAGTGATGCAGGTTCTCTGGAGGTCCTTTCCCCACACTCCGTCACTATCAGAAGCCTTGCCCACGACTTTTTCACGCATCGCTGAAAGCGGTGGCGATCTCACATACGACATCATACAATTATTTCTCAAAGATAGTACAAGGGGAAGTAGAGGCGGCCTCAAGTCCTTTTTTAAGAATTCTGAGACGAGTAATGGTCTTGATAAAACACTCCTACTAGCTGCTGAATCCAAGAGTCCTCGCGCATTGGATATTATCCATTTGTTGATCAAGCATGGTGCAGACGCGAACTATAACCAGGGCAGCGCCTACGTAGCTTCGTTCAGTAACTACGCTAGACTTGAGGCTCTATGCAAAGCTTGTCCGGTGAAGCCAGCTGTCGTTCGAGTTCTTCTTCCCTTGCTGCTCGAGTGGAGTAGTGAAGATACCCAGATACTGGAGCTGGTACTCCAGTTAACAGTGTCGAATGGATCAGAGATAGACTTTACAGTAGTACCCGTTCTTCTCCATGGCAATCCTAATATGGCGGCCATTATCACTTGTCTCATGAAGTTCGGCCTGGACATAAACCTTCAGAAGGGCGTCATGATACGGTTCGCAGTGGAAGCGAACAATGTCGCCTTGCTAAAGACGTTGCTATTCGCCAATACAACCACCACCTCTCTGAAGACTGCCTTTAATGCTACAAACAAGACGAAGCCTCAAGAAACGAGACTTGAAATGATGAGACTCCTCCTCGATAAGGCTGGTAACGGGGAAATTGGACAGTCTGAAGTGCTATACGACGAAACACTGGAGGCTTTATCCAGCTCAGGAGATGACAGAGGCTTCAAGCTCCTTCTTGCACATAATCCAGTCATTGGCGCCAAATCTCTCGCCGTTGCAGCTGCGTTCTCTTCAAGATCCACCACTATTTTGGAGACGCTACTTTCGCGACAGCCAAACGGGGATTCTATCACCAAGGCCTGTGTTGCTGCATTTCGATCGCCCAAACTCAACAACGACCAGAAGGAATCTGTCTTAGAGCTATTGCTGGACGCTGAACCGGGGCTCACGAGGGATCAGATGTCCAGCCTCCTGGGCACCATGGTAAAAGCCGATGGGGACTCTGCGTTAGTTCCGCTGATGCTCATTGATCGTGGTGTGCAGGTCACAGAGGAGCATCTACAAGCCGCTTTCACTACAAGCAACAAAGAATTATTCACAGTATTAGCTTCACAAGTTGAGCCCGTCAGCGCTGTAAATACAGTATTTGCTCGAGCGGTGCAATCCAAAATGACGGCCGAAAGACGTCTCTGGGTTTACGAAGCTCTTCTCAACAACGGAAGACTTTCATTTGCTGCTGCCACAGCCGCACTCGTCATAGCACTCAACGAGGGGACTTGCGATGTTGCACTGGCGAAACTGTTGCTCAAACACGGTGCTGATGTGAAGATCAAGGAATTCCTCCCTCTCAAATTGGCGTTCAAACTCAAATCAACTGAGATTACTGAGTTGCTCATTGAATCTATTAGGGATGATAACACAGCTTCTACAGCGTTTGACTTAGTACGAACTTCGACGGCGCTGAAGCCAGCTGTCAGAGTCAAAGTGTACACAAGTCTTCTTAAACACAACATCAACCAGGACAAGCTCACGCTAGCTCTCATCGACACACTAAAGGATGTTCAGGACATGGATATCATGAAACTGCTCCTTGAGAAAGGTGCTAACCCCAATGAAAATGGTGCCAAGTGTTTTGTTCTAGCGTGCAAAGGTGGACATGAAGCTGCATTGAGAGTCATGTGTCCATATGCAAATGTCAATGCCGTCACTCTCGCTCTAATTGAGAACTGCTCTAAAGAGAAAGAGGTTGTGACATGGCTAAAGATCTGCATGACTGTGTTACGCAAAGCTCATCTCACAGACTCGAACCTTTTGTACATGGCAATGGCCAAGTTTCCAACCGGGGGGTCTCTGGTAGAAAAGCTTCTGCACTATGGGGTGTCTGCCGGGACGATGAAATCGGCTTCTTTGTGCAAACAGTGGAAACGCGAACCGCTTACCCCTTTGCTTTGGGGACTAATGTCGGATTTGATGATATCGAACAGAACATTGTTAGCTCTGGTGGCAAAGGGAGATGACGGTGAGTAACCATAAGCTGACTTATCGGGTTGGTGACTGATGATTTCTAGCAAATCTATTGTACACGACACCAAAGTCCCAAGTATCAGCTGCGTTCGCCTGCATGCTCGATCCCAAACGCAACGCAGTTCTCGAGGCTCTCATAAGATTACACGGTGAAGATATAAAAGTGTCTACTATCCCCGGGCGTTCATTCTCATATCTTAGCCAAAAGCCCAAAAGCCCCGATCCCAACCATCAAATGAAACAAGACCTACCTCTAAGCGATGCAGCCCTCTATCTCGGCAACCTAAAAGCCTACATCTCTTTGGGGGGCGGTAAGGACGCAAACAACGGATCACTACACACAGCTGCTCTACTCGCACTCCCAGAGTTTGTACGATGGCTTCTACAGTGGCACAGCACAGACCTCGAACACGAAGCTTTCGGTATGATGATCCCACTCGTGGTAGCATGTCGCTCCGAGGCAAAGCCATGGTGTAGAGTTGCCAATACTGAGAGTAGCTTTGACAAGAGGAGGATCAAGACAATGCAGTTGCTTGCAAGAAAGACAGATCTGTCTTGGAGAAACCGAAGAAAAACAGTACTTCATTTCGCGATAGATGAAGGACCTGATGTACTGCAAGCTATGCTTCAAGGTCTTGATGTGGCACATGATGCAAAACGTGACGAGCGGTACCTTTATACGGACAGAGAAGGTATTATCTACTCACTCAGCTATTATATCAGTCACCTGTTGCATCCTGAAGATAGTCTCGAGTCAAAGAAGATGATTCAATTGCTGCAGGGCACTGGGAAGTTGAAGCATATTATGTATCGTCCTGATGAACCGGGTCCTGGGGTTGAACAGCCTGTAGGATACTGTGGGATGCCACCGGATTTGCAGAAGAAATGGCAAGGATATAATATTTGTGATTCATTTTAGGTAGGTAGATGTGCCGAAGGGCTTGCTGGGTAGTTTGTTTACTTCAGCATTTCTTTTTGGAAAGTCTTATCTAGAGCTTGATTATATAGACTCCATGAACGGCTAAAAAGATTAAACCTTTCATATGCAGTCATTATGGTCAAATTGTCTGAGTACCTGGCATAGTCGCAAAGGCGTCCCCCAAGACCTCAAGGCCTTCACGCAAGAGAGACTTGCCCAAAGACCCGTCCAGCGAATTAAAGCTTTCACCACGGGCGGCGGGGTATTTACATAGTAGTCCAATCATCTGATATATTGGATAGCCAACGCTCCCTGGTTTTGAAATGATAGCATGATAAAGATACTGCGGGATTTCCTCTCTATCAAAAAAGAAATAAACGGACAGCAGTCAGGAACACGTAGCTTGGCATCTTCTCCAGAGACCCTGTGTACCCATTGGGTGTTGCCTTGGTTTAGGGCTGGTAAGAGCCGCGTTGGACTCCGCAGTGATCGAATTGGCATATCTAGTGATGACAGGACCTGAAAACCGGAGGCTAGCTGGAAGCTGGGATAAATAACCACGTTCTCGGCTTTCCCGGACTCTAGCAATTCAGAGCCTTGTACGGCTGAAAGGCGACATGCGCTCTCCTTGCATAAAAGACAATGGCATTGGAGGGATGGAGAATGGGCTGATCTCGACAGATGCTGGCTTACTCACGCACTACGTTACGATGTTTCTAAATCTGTCCCAAGTAACTACATAGCTGGCTTTGCGATGTAGTATAGGAGAGGAGTTTACATTGGTTTGTCTCAAATACATGAAAAATGCAGGTTAACGTTTTGATGTCTTTACAACTGACAGCAAGTGCATGGCCCGGTAGTTCCGATCAGGCCCCTTTGGGATGGGTATTGACAACGTCACAAGTGTATCTATCACATCTCATATGACTCAGGGTCCGTGCAGAATTGAGGCCATAAACATCAGGTCTGACCGCAGGACTATGCGGTCCAATTACGATGTAACCTTTCAGCCTCTACCTTTCGTCAGACATCAAGACGTTAGATTGACGTTTACTCACGATGAATCCAGTCTATAAATCTGACAGCACTTCCTTTTGGGTCAACATCCTATCCTTTGAAGTTCAGCCTCATGTTGGCAACAAATCAGCCATTTCTCAGACCATCAACCTTCACCATCGTTACGGCTCCTCGTGCCAGAGGCATATCTTGCCATGACTGAAGCGAGTGAGGAGTACCAGTACTCAGCATTGGATTCCAAGAGGCTTCAGATTCGTCTTGTTGAACTCCAGCCTGGCTCTTGGTCGGACCAAATCTGTTGTAATGTCAAAACCGTCTATTTTGACAATAAACCTGCATACGAATGTCTCTCCTATGTATGGGGGAATCCCAAGATTCAAAGAACCATCCAGGTCGGCGGCAAACCCTTCAAAGCTACGGAAAACCTGTGGCTGGCTATGCGACGCCTTCGACACGTTGACAGTCCTCGAGTTCTATGGATCGATGCTATTTGCATTAATCAGCGAGACAATGATGAAAAGACTCAGCAAGTTCAAATGATGGGAGATATATATAAAATGTGTCAACTCTGCACTATCTGGCTCGGAGAAGATAGCAGTGTCACTGAAGATGATCCGATATCCACTGTTGGTCAACAAGTCGGGGAAATCTTGGAAATCTTAGCGAAGGGTTGCCATCTCAACGAGATGCCATGCTTCTCGTTTTCTGAAGGTCAGAGGACGGACATACCCGATACATACAAGATCCACTTCCAGGCGTTAGCCGACTTTCTTGCCCTTCCATGGTGGAAGCGAATCTGGATTGTCCAAGAGATGGCTTTGCCGCAGACCATCAAGCTGGTTTACTCATCCGAGCAACTATCCTACGAAGTTCTCCGGTCAGCTCTCAAAGTATTGAACACTCATACAGTGAGATGCTGCAAGGAAATTCGAGCATCGATGCGAGCTGAGGCATTCGATCCACTGCTTTCTATGCAAGAACAAGCGGATCCCTTGGTGGCGGTTCGTGAGGCACAGGCACAACAGTCGAACACGACACTGTTTCAGCTACGAAGACAGTTCCATGCATCACAAGCCACAAATGAGACGGATTTGTTCTACGGACTTCTAGGTCTTGTTACCAGCTGGTCCGCTAAGCCCTTGGTGCCTAATTACAACCTCTCTCCACGGAATGCTATTGCGCAGGCAGTTTACACTTGTCTTTTGGAGGAGGGAGGAATGGAGATCTTGATGGGCCAACGATCCTTGGACGAATTGAGAAAGTTCCCTTCATGGATTCCCGATGCTTCTTGTTCAACTACCGAGTCTCAGTGGGTTACGGTAGAGGAGCGTCGACTCACAATGGCCTCAACTTTCTCTGCATCAGCAAAGCATACGCAAGATTCATCAGTCCTCGCCATTTCTGATGACGAAACCCTTCGTCTGCAAGCAAAGTATGTTGACAAGATCAAGAAAGTCGGTCCAACATGCGATGCACTTGGGGACTGGCAAGGCGCCCCAGACGTGCTCCGAACATGGATGGATATGCTTGGTCTCGGAGCCGACGGATGGCCTGAAGAGCCCCCTGATCCTGGAAGTCAGGCCGATATCTTCTGGAGGACCATAATGAACAACTCGATCGAAATTGATACAGCAGAAAGTCTGACTTACAGAACTGCTACCGAAGACGATTATGCTCCATTACAAAGGCTTTGGAATCTCATGCTGCTTCTGTCCCCACTAATCAGCGGCCCGTTGAGACTAGACATAGGTTCTCATGAGAAACTACAAATGGAAGGATCTACGATAATCTATCATGTCGTTGTTTGTTTGTTGCAACGGAGACTGTTTGTCACGGAACGGGGCATGATTGGGCTTACTTCTGGCGAGATACAACCTGGTGATGAAGTCCATGTTATCCTTGGTTGTCGAACGCCATTCATCCTACGCTCTTTGGGGAAAATGTCTGAGAAGTGGAATCTTCCTTTGTATAGTGTGATTGGGAATGGTTATGTTCATCAAATTATGTACGGCGAAGCTTTTGATGATCCCGAGCTTGGATCTGTCAAAGCTGTTGTCCTCGAGTAAATGACTTTCCTTTCAATCCTGGCCTTAAGTATATCCATTCATTCCTGGTCCCTTGTGTTTCGGTCAAATCTCCAGTTTGCTTGTGCGTTCGATACCTCCCACTTGAACTCCTCCAACGCTGCTGTTTCAGTGCGAATAAAAAGATAGCCACAAAACCCATCAATGATTAAATGACCTGTCGCTGCCATCCCAGCAAGTGCCAACAAGAAACGACCCCATGCAGCATGCTTGACGACCCATACTCCTGCCAATGAGCCGAGTAAAGCAATGCCTGCACCTACAAGCCTAGTGGCCCGCCATCGCATCCTTCGCTGCCGGAGCAAGTCGTAGTCGTTGAGAATAACCAGTATTCCATCCAGAACTTGCTCTATACTTGGGCGCTCAACTTCATTTGCGGCTGGCTTGCTGATCTGTGGCCGAGATGCCAATGAACCAGATGGCTTATGAAAGGAAAGAGTTGCTTCCACGCTAAGATGGTCGCTCAGCGAACAGCCCAGTACTGGATGCCGGTCTAGCATGCCCACTTTGGCAGCAGACACCCCCCAATACCCATCACTACCTGTGATGAAATTATACTGGTCAGTACTTGCTAGGATATAGTCAATCCTCTGAGCGAGTGAGTTATCAATCTCGGTGGGAACAGCGAATAGCCCATTTTCATCACGTTTCGTAAGATATTGAGACCGTTGTTTTCGAGTCCAGTGCCATGTATTCTGAGGTGAGCCATACGTGATACCCTCATCATCATTCCCTAGGCCCTGGTCCGATAGAGGCTCGAATTCTTGTGTTCTGGCATTCTTTGGAAGAGAACGCTCCGTCCATACATCATGTAGCGCCGGAACGATGCTTTGGATTATATGCCATGGCAGGCCTTGCGTATCGGTGTTGAAATCACCAATGGCCAAGACCAAATGTCTACCATGACGACGTTCCATTGCTGACCGCAAAAGCTTTGCAAATTCCCAGGCCTGACCAACGCGGTGGCATGGATAGTCCTCCACGGGGAATGAATCATAAGACGCATGCATCTATAAGCAAGAGTTGTCAGTGAGCTGGATTCATGTTGGAGTTAATTATGGCGGCCTGACTTTGACTTACATGTGTGTTAAAAACATCAATAACTTGGTCTGACTCTGGTCCATATCTGACTCTAGCACAGCCGACACCTTTTCCAGCATACCAATCACCATGAAAAATGGCAGTCGGTAAACCGTTCAGTGAATATTTCACCATTGACGTATCCTCGAATGGCCATCGCGATAAAATAGCTAAGCCTGCCCCGAAAGGGCCTGCGTGGTAGTATTTGGCGTACGGAAGAACTTGACGCGTTTGCTGCCGAATGCTTTCAAAGTCATCGTGAGAGAACAATTCTTGTAAGCCGACGATATGGGGCGTAGGTTCTGCTTCAGCAATACGGCGACCGATTTCTTTGAGACGTTGGGTACGGAGTGGGGTTACTCGTTTAATTCCCCAGCAATTTAGGGTTAGAATATTGACGGTTGTTACTGGTGAAGTATCCATGATAAGAATGAGATAGAAATGGCCTAAATGAGGCAGAGGAAGATTGGTGGAATAAAGAGTTTAAATACGAGCGCACAGATCACGGAATATAAAGAGAGGATGTGATGTGTTGCATATTTATGGATCTAAACCGTCTTTAACCGCTGTGCCTTGCATAAAGATATCTGTTTACAGAAGCTGACAAGCAGGGCCAGCAGGGTCAGAAAATAATCTGCATACCAAGATTGTATTGATATAATAGTTTA
Organism: Fusarium anguioides; assembly: GCA_012977745.1. NCBI lineage: Eukaryota > Fungi > Ascomycota > Sordariomycetes > Hypocreales > Nectriaceae > Fusarium > Fusarium anguioides. The sequence goes on from JAALXK010000056.1 coordinate 39,632, forward strand.
GTAATTAGGCCCTGAGACTTGAGGCAAAATTATTTTAATCTTGATAATAGCCTTACCTAATTCTGACCTTGATGCTGCTTTTGCTCAACTAACCTATCCAGTTCTTTGAAGACCCCACTGTCACATGGCAGAAGCCAGCAAAGAGGAGAGAAGAAGCCGAGAGATCATTATCAGTGTTGTGGCAGAGGGTTAGGTGAAAACACACCATAATGTGGGCAATTATACCTCGGGGAAAACTAGGACCGACCGCCGTATTATTTTCTTATACCGAGAATTAGGCGTTGTCATCGATAGAAAATCTTGTATACGCTAGTCAGTCACTACACTGAATCTACAAAAAGTAGCGCTTATACTAAACCCTTCAGCTACTGAACCATACAGCTGTCACTACGTAATAGGAAGTTATGCCTTCAATATTGACGTCATGGCCTTATTCTTGGGGCTTGTATAAATAGTTTAAGCTTAAATAGCTAATGGTAGCTTTTCCAGCTCAACCCGAACAAGCCCAACAGAGGCTCGACCACGGTGATTCAGCCGATTCTACTTTACTAATTTGTGCTATTCAGTTAGTCATATAACGGAATATCAAGCGGTGAGTCCCAGGTGCCGGATTGTCTCGCGATAAAATAGGAAATTATTTTATATAAGTCTTAAACCTCGATTATACCATTTAACCTAATCAGCCATTATTTCTTTGTGGAAAGTCCATCTTTTTCCACCAGCCACAAGATTGAAAGTCACTTCAAAAGGTATCATGTCACTTGTCATGTAGGGTTTATTCAATCTAATATCCTGCCAGTCTACTCAAAACGTACAATCAAAACATGAGAGCCTAGAGCCATCGCAACAACTGACGCTCCTGTGTCATAGTTGGGTATCACTACAAATGTCTGCATGTTGACCATGTTGCGAGGTATCCACAAGACTCTCCTGGAGCCTTTCATGAGCCATGCCTCAGTATCAGTAGATTCAACTCTCAGAAATTGTTGATTCCAGACAGGCGTAGTGACAGTTCGCCTAAGAAGTTGAAACCTCTCTCCATCTTCCTGCACTTCTTCTAATTCTTCCTGGACCTCCTGGACCTCCTGATCTTTAGGAGGCAGGTCTAGAACACCGTGACCCATGTCAATTCGGTGGTTAGTCGTTGTATCGAAATAGGCATATGGGACCTCCGGGATATCATATGACCCAGCGCAAGCCCAGGTGCTTAAGTCGGAGACTGTAAGATTGAAGTGGCCCCGTGGTCCTGCCAGTATCGCCATCAAACCATTCGAACTGACTGATAGATAACGTATCCATCCAGCTCTGGTTGTTAAGGCTCGTTCCATCTCCCCGCGCCTTGAATCCCAAATATATATGTCTTCTGGTGGGCTAGTAAATGCCGCACGGCCATCTCCAAAAGAAGCAATTCTGGAACTCTTAAAAAGATGTTGAGGTCCCATTCTATGTAAGCATTTGCCCGTAGCCGAATCCCAGATCCTTATCGTAGCATCATGGTGACAGGCTGATATCAGTTGGCCCGATGATCCAAATTCTATGTTGATATTCATATCTTCGTCGTGCTTATGCGCTCGCACTTTGTGAAGAAGTTTGCCTGAGTTGGTATCCCAAATATTGATAAACGCACGATCATCCACACAAGCGAAGCGATTAGCTGGTCCAAATGCGCCTTGAGTAGAGAAAGAGAGAGCGCTACCGGATAGCCAGATTGTGTTTCCAGATACTGTACTCAGGATTCCTGGGGCCGCATTGTCTCTCAGCACAAAAAGCTGTTCTCGTGGCCCCGGGGTAAGCTTCATAACCTTTTTCGACCCTTCACCACCTGAGTCACGGTCGTCTGAATCAGAACTAACTCGCCACATTTTGAGTGAATTTGAGTGCAAAGAGGCGAGAGTAGTGGCATTTCCGTAGCAAGCTCTGTCGGTAAGTTCTTCTTTTGCGATTTCTGTTTGCTTTGATGGGTTCCACAATATGATGCTGTCCTTTCTGACCACCGTGAATGACCGGCCATCAGGGGCCCATGCTATGTCAACAATGGAGTCGATATCCCACTGGCCAATTATTACAGACAAGTTCGTAGGCTTTTTCCTATTCCACAACCACACCCTAGAGCTTTTAATACCAGAGTCAGTTACGATGATGAGTTGCTCACAGTCAAAATCAAGAGCTGCTCGAAACGACAACAAATAGACTCCCAATGACGCCCTCGATATCACGTCACCTGTCTCTGGACTTTGTACAACAATCTCAGACAGTTCAACCCCTATCTCAACGATAGATACAAAACATGCTTGGCCTGATTTGTCAAGCCCAAAGTCAATCCACTCGAGCTTGCCCTTGCCATGTCGTAAATCTTGGCTGTATTCACGAGCTCCAGTCAACGGATTCCAGACATGGACTAGTCCTGACCTTGTAGCTAAAGCAAGAAGCTTTCCATCCCGACTCAGGGCCGCGAAGTCAAAACACTCTTCAAACGAAAGTACGCAATCAAAGGCGTGCGTATCCCATATCGTAACGCGACTCTTGGGCTTTGCCATGGGTAACCGGGGAATTGACAGCAAATGTTGTCCATCTGGACTGAAGCCAACAGGAGAAATATCACTGTTGGCATCGCTGACGAGGGATCCAAGCACTTCTCCAGTGAAAGTGTCTAGTATCAGGATAGCTTTTCCATCCTCACGTGTTGCTGCGAGTCTTTTACCATCTGGAGAGAAGCAGAGAGGAGAGTCGTAAGCCGCGATGCCTGGTAGAGTGAAAAGGCATGAGTCCCATTTCTGGAACGAAGAAGGCAAGACTTTCATATTCGTAGGAATCTCATGCTCAAAGCTTTCCCTGACCCCACTGCCTGAAGGACTAAATATCAAGGCTGCGCTATAAAGCTGTAGCGGGGTAGTATCAAGAATTGCCCTGTGTGTAAGAGTAAACCTCAAAGCATCATCTATGAGATCTCTTACTCTTTTTGGCGCTGTAGTCTGGTCCAGCAGAAGTCAGCTACAAGAAACTGATGACAGATTTCATTTTAATACTAACCAGCATAGATCCCAAGTCTCGAATTGCTCGGATTGCGCCTGAGACATGGCACAGTATGCTCATAGCTTCCAACCAGTAGAGATACTTGATCTTGAGAAATTTTTCAACAAGGGAAGAAGTTGAAGGTCTCTGGATACTCTCTTCCGTTGATCTGTGAAGGTGATGGGCCCAATAGATGCAGCCATATCTTATGACATCTAACGGACTGGATGGGGGCTTAGGCATCTCGTTGAGGTAAAGAGTAGTATCATGGATACCGTACAGGTCGCGATGTAGATTCTCCTGCATTCTATGCATGCTACTGAGGAAGACCAGATAATGCTGGTGTGCTATACCGGAGGGGCAAATATCGGACGCCTTCTGTAGGAAGTCATTGACTGACTGGTGAACTGCATAAACGACATTATTCCGAATAGCCAAGAATGAGCCACATGAGTTGACAACATCAGACAAGGTTTCGAGATCTAGGCCCGATTCCGTTAGTCTTTCGTCAGACGCAGCGAGCTCGCTCAAGGTCAGAGGCTCAAACGCGACCGCGACGACAGCTAGTATGGCTTTGCAAATATCTCTATCCCTAGATCCAAGGACTTGAGTCATCATTCTCTGGTAAAGCTGATCCAGCCCAGCAGGGAATGATTCCAAAACCTGTAGTGTATGATGACGCAAAACATCAGGTTTCTCCAACTCTTCACACACCAAAGCAACCCAAAGGAATGTATCGTTGGCGTTGGAAAGGAGATACTTTAGAACTGCATCGCGGGTCGACTCATTGTACCGCTTCAGCTCAGTCAGTCTTTCGACTTTGCGGCAGACGAAATTCTGAACAGCGTCCCTGATCGAGGCGTGATTGAGCTCCAATTGCAATCGAACCTTTTTTGTGACAGCGTCAAGCTGACCTTCGATCTCTGGCCAGTTGCGGCTGGATAGGATCCATTTAGACTTATAGGAAGTTGAAAACCGTGATATAAGCTTGATGAGCTCGACTCGGTTGACTGTGCACTCATCCAGAGCATCGACAACGAAGATACAATCGTAAGAGGCTGGGTCATCCAACATCTCGGCCAGGATCCCAGATAAAGCTTGCCAAGCGTTATGATCGTTGAAAATGTCTTTTCCAGCCTGGTCATATTCTTTCCGGATATATGAGAGGAGATTTGTTCTATTTCTTGCCAGGGACCAGATGAGGCCACGAAGTACGGCTGTGGCAGTTCGTAGTCGAGGCTCTGCAGCTTGACAAAAGAAGTAAAACACGCTATTTGGCGAGATATCTTCGAGTTCATTTATGATACCAGACAGGAGCATGGTCTTTCCCTTGCCTGGATCACCCTTGATCCAGAGTAGGCGGTTATCTTCGTCCGCAGTCCATTGCTGGTATTGCTCGTTCTCAATGACCCACTGGTACGACTCAATGAGAAGTCCACCTTTCGCCTTGATGATAGTCTCTTTATCGTCTCGGGGATTGGTAATCCGGAGGTCCCTTAGACACTCGTTGTCTTTCTCCTCCAGTCGGTCTTGTTGTTGCCAAGCACCATGTGTTTGATGCTCCAGGAGAATGTCGTGTAACATCTTTTCTGCATCACTTGCCGAAGCTGAGATACTTTGAAGAGATGTCCTCATCTCGAGGGTATTGTACTGACTAGCATCACGCTCAACTGCAGCCTCTGCATCTTTGATCTCCTTGAGCTGATTGTCCCAGTCATCGAGCTTAGGCAAGTCCCTCATGAAGACTCCAAATCGGCTCCGATGGTACAAGACAACGCTTTTCATCTCATACAAAAGTAGCTTTTCGTAGAGGCTAGTGATATGCTTTTCGAGTTGGGCTCGCAGCGGTCGACTCGATTCGTTAAGGCGTTCTTCGTCGAGGAGTAGTCGCGATAGTTCCCAATACCACTCCATTCGTGTCAGTACATGCGTCATACCGTCTCTATTTTTCTTTGGCTCCGTAAGTGGACTGGAAAGTATCTACAATGTATGTTAGCGGGGTTAAAATGTGTCCATATCGCGAGAACAGACCTCAAGAGCGCAGCAGACGCCAGCCCAAGGAACAGCGGCCTCGGGAGCAGCTTTGATACCAGTATCAATCGCTTGTTTGAGGGGTTTGATCATTTCCAACCATTTGTTGACCGCCCCCTTTCTTGCTGCATCTTTTGCTGTATTTTCAAGTCCCAGTTGGACCAGGCGCTCCATTTGCTTCCACCTTTCTTCGGGGTCGGATGAAAGGACATTCGGTGCATCAGCGCTGATGTTGGACGTGGCTTCTTGAAGTTGACTCGCTAGAACCTTCTCGTACGATTTTACTATGGGTTCATTCTCGTCTGAGCTCTTCAGTTCATCATAGGCCTGATTCCAGAGTCTCTCGGGGAGGCTCTTCGGAGCTGATGGCTGACTCGTCTCAGCCGGTTGTTGGGTAAAAGTTGGTGGGGCTGGCGAAGTAGCTCTACTCTTCGGTAGCTTTAAGCTAAGCTTTCCGAGTTTGTCTAGAAAACCCATTGTCAGATACTATAGCCGCTTGAACAGAATTGATGTAAATGATCAGATCATGCAAAGATTAGAAAACCCCTCATTGCCTGGAGGCTACAGCCTTGTTTGAGTTGCCTCCGTGCACGGCCAACACATGCATATATAAGCATGCATATCCTTCACTACTTCGCATAATTGACACCAAGACTTATAAATATTGCATATACTGATAGAATCAGCGCTCCAACCAATTCAAATCGCCTCAATTTAGGTTCAACTCAAGCAAATCAGATCGAGGATTTCTCAACTTAATTGAAGTCATTATGAGACCTCAATTATTTTAATTAGTTCAGTTAATTTAATTAGAAATAGATTTTATTTATAATAGATTAGGAAAGTATAGCTTTTCGTATTTTTTAAGACCAATTAGCTTAGAGCTAGAAATTTAATAACCTAAGTAACGTGTTAGTTAAATTGTAACTAAAAACCAGAGAGCAGATTAGATATACTCTGATCTAACTTAATTAATTTAATTTAATTAAATTAGACCTCTGTCATTCAAATATAACTTGATTCAACTTAAATCCTGAAAAGAGGGCTGTTGAATTGAGTTGAGTTGAGCGCTGAGTATGATAGAATAGAAATAGGGTAGTTTTTAGACACTTTACTCCGTCACAAGCCCTTAACACTGACGTCTCACTCTGTTCACATGCCGTCTTGTTCACCACGTGCTTTCGTGTTCAGGTTGAGGGTAGCACGCTGCGCCTCATACTTGCCTGCAGAGACGCGTATTTACTTTCCGGTTCCTATTACCCCGACGGCGTTTAAGTGCTCCCACAGATCCCGCAAACTTAATTCAGCACCTTCTATAAGCTGCACGTATGTGAGAAAGAGGCGTTGACTTATTAGACTGAAGACGGAAAGTCGATGTCCCCTCATTTAATAGTTTAGTGCAGCGTCCACGTGCAGCTTCGTAACCCTCCACGGGTTCTTCAGCTGGACAAGCTAATGTTTGAAGTTCGACTCCTATCCAACCAGTCACATTCAATAATAGGCATGTGGCGCCTAAATAGAAGCATTTAATAGTTCTAGAAAGAAACTACCTCTACCAATAACACTCTAGGGTATCACTGGTAATGAGCTCGTTGGGTACTGTAGCACCACTGGTGGAACTTTTGCAATCCCATGTCATCCTACAAAAAGGAAGGTCAGATCAATGACTAAATTAGCCCGGACTGTCATATCTTACTATCTATGTCGCTGCATGAGACTATATGCGGCTTGTCCGAAGTTGGTTGGTTGTTCGCTGCCAGCGCGAGGGTCAATCTGCACTTGAGGGAATAAGCTTTCAAGGGCAGGAAAGGAAATGTGCCTCGAAATAGTTAGAACGTCGGATTACCCCAATACGCCACCCTCGGTCTAGAGGAATCGGCATGGATCTTCTCCAAGACGTGAGCTTCTGATTTGCCACAGACAGCAGTTCCTTGAGTTCAATTGATTGCTGCCTGCCAGTGGCTAACACGATACTCTATTTCAACAGCTCCGCTCATAGGGTAGATCACTATCATTACTGTGGATTCAGCCTTACTAGAGCATCATCCACTTGGTTATCTATAAACTGGGTCAAGACAGTTAATATTATGGGTCAAGATACAATTATCATGCGATGATAGATCCTGTCATATCTAAATTTCGTAATCGCGGAGACAATCCGGGCTGGTAATCTTTTGGTGGATATAAATACGGGCCTGGCATGGGTTTGACGAGAACCTCGGTGGTTCAAGCTAAGCATCTTGGGGTAATCGCTAAGGTCACATGGGCCAGCTATCGATGAACCGTTCCCCTCTAATAACCCCCTGGCTAACAAATCCCCAGCGTATCTTCCTGATAAGTCATCAATTGATTGGCATCCGGAACCCCGGCACCAGCTTATCTGTGGATATGTTAAGCTCCTTCCTAAAATGGTAGGTCTATCATCCAAGATGGTGGTATCAATCCTCCAGTATCATCACTGTAATTAGCTATCAACAGCTACAATAATCGAAAAGAAACGTTCTAGAACCCCTCACTAATGGATGAATGGCACCATCAACACACTAACTATGACCGTTTTGTAGACGTAAGAACCTAAGAACAGATACGTGAGAACTTTGATCTAACTTTAAGAGGTTAAATCCTCCTAATCTCCCTAACCAAGGTTACACGTTGGAGACTCTGGGGTAAAGTCGGAAAACCGTGTTGGAGAAAAAGCCCCCTGTAATGCGTCCAGTAGGATCTTACTATCCTGTGCTATCTGGAACAAATGTGGCGCCGGAACGGACAAAAGGCCTCAGCGAGCTTAGGGGGCCACAACCTTGATAAGAAGGTCGTTGGTCGAATCTTGTCCTTTTGCTTCAATGGTGGTCAGATTGTGAACCCGACGATCTCACTAATAATCCTCTCTCGGTGTGAGATTGGTTGAGCCAAAATGTCTAAAACAATGCAACGTGATCTTAAATCCAATAATCTTTGCCAAGAATGGAATCTAGCCAAGCAATCGACGAGATGACTTGGCTAGATGGAGGAAACATGCCAGAAATTAGTGTGAGTGGAGGTTTGGCTTTAATTGCGTTCTAGACCACCCCCTCTTCGGCGCAGAGTCAATGAATTGAGTAAACAACCCCGGAAAACAAGCATGTCCTAGAAGACAAGGGATACACCAAAGCTTATCTTAAGCTTGTTCAAAGCTGCCTAGCGTAGTATTTGTTCTTGGCACATAAAGACATCCAAGCCCAGTCAAGTCAATTGCTCTTGGCTCTTGGCTTTCTTCATTCTCTACTGTTTTTTTTTTAACTGTATTTGGTCTTGTGAGATAGACTGCCAAGATGTCTTCACCACACAAGGACGACGTCAAGGACGAAACTACCGTTACGGTTCCTCATGATGAGGAGAATGGTTCAACTACCCAAGGCGAAGGCCAGCTTAAGCGCCATCTGAAGAGTAGACATATGCAGATGATTGCTATTGGTGGTGCCATTGGAGCTGGTCTTTTCGTCGGTTCAGGAAGTGCTCTTCACAAGGGCGGTCCTGCATCTCTAGTTATCGGTACCTAACCTCAATCCCTCCCTTGATTCAATCGCTAACTAACTATTCTATAGGCTGTAAGCTCTTTCCTCTCCGTCGCATCGATTTCAATAACCAACATGTACAGATCTCATCATCGGAGTGATGCTTCTCTGCACAAATCTCGCCCTCGCAGAAATGGCAGTATTGTATCCCGTCAACGGTGCATTCTATACCTACATCGTCCGCTTTGTTGATCCCTCTTGGGGATTCGCTTGTGGTTGGGAATATGCTCTTTCTTGGCTCACTGTTCTTCCATTCGAATTGATCGCTGCGTCAAAGACTATCGAGTTTTGGCGTACTGATATCCACATGGTTCGTAGATTTAAATCTGCCTTGGCATCGCTTGGCGGTCTTGGCCCGCTTGGCGATGCGCTACCAAAGATCTGGGGAAGAAGGCTAATATTGTTTTAGGCTGTGTGGGTTACTGTATTCCTTGTCGCTCTCACTGTCGTTCAATTCTTTGGTGTTCGTGGATATGGAGAGGGTAAGTTCATCAACATCAACTCACTGTCGCGATACTAACGACCATCAGTCGAATTCGTCCTGTCCATCATCAAGATCATGGCTTGTCTTGGCTTCATGATTCTCGGTATCATCATTAACTGCGGTGGTGTCGGTGATCAAGGCTACCTTGGTACAAAGTACTGGCATAACCCTGGCGCCTTTACCAACTTCAAGGGTTTCTGCGCCGTCTTTGTCGTCGCTGGTATGTCTCCCCACTGCTACATCAATTATCTCAACTAACATCTTTAGCCTTCGCTTTTGGTGGTACTGAAATGGTTGGTCTGGCTGCCGCCGAAACAGCCAACCCTCGCAAATCCGTCCCAACCGCTTCCAAGCAAGTCTTTTGGCGTATCGCTCTTTTTTACGTCATCAACCTCTTCATCGTCGGAATTATTCTCAAGTCCAACGATGATCGTCTCCTCGGTGCATCAGGCGCCAACACAAAGGCCTCCCCCTTCGTCCTGGCCATCCAAGACGCAGGCATCAAGGTTCTACCCTCCATCTTCAACGCCGTCATCACAATCTCAGTGTTGTCCGTCGCGAACTCTTGTACTTTTGGTTCAACACGTACCATGCAAGCTATGGCTACTCGTGGACATGCACCCAAGTTCCTGAACAAGATTGATGGAAAGGGACGTCCTATTTACTGTGTGCTTATTCAGCTTGCTTTTGGTCTTTTGGCTTATATTGGAGAGTCTAAGAATGGAGGCACTGTCTTTGATTGGCTTCTTGCCCTTTCAGGTCTTGCTTTCCTCTTTGTTTGGGGTACCATCTGTCTTGCTCATGCTCGTATGAGAGCTGGTTTCAAGGCTCAGGGTATTGATCTGAACCTCGTTCCCTACAAGACTCCTTTTGGTGTCTGGGGTAGCTGGCTCGGAGTTGCTCTTAACGTACTTGCTCTTATCGCTTCTTTCTACTCTGCCCTCTATGTAAGTTCAGCCAATCCGATCCGATGTATTCAGCCACTGACAAATACCAGGCTCCTGATGGATCTCCTCCCAACGTCGAGGCATTCTTCATGTCTTACCTCGCTGGTCCCGTCATTCTTGTTCTCTACCTTGGCTACAAGGTTTACTCTCGCGACTGGAAGATGTACGTTCGTGCCATCGACATGGATCTCCAGACTGGAATTGTTCTTCTCGATGAGCCCGAGTATGAGGAGCCCAAGACCTGGAAGTCCCTTCCCAGACGTATTCTCTCTGCTGTCATCTAGACATTGCAGACTTGAACTTGATTATCTTATATGGAGTAATAGCTCATTAAATCTTATTCAATATACCAATATTCACAATTATAACTATCACCTGTTTGCCCCAATGCAATCTCACGGCAACACGGCAAGCTTAAGGTCGGCTATTTCGTAGAGTTAAATAATTCCCCCAGCTTTCCCCGCAGATCCTCTCTGGAGATTTCTCCTTTGGGCCGGCTGCGTAAAGTCCCTGCATCATTACAGGTGCGCATAATTAACCAGTCTTACGTTCCATCAACCCATTCCCCACTTTAGCCTGAGTAAGAATGCTTGCCAAGTTCTTTCAGGCTGAATTGAATCACATCCCCATGGGGAAAAGCGAGCATGCCAATGTTTCATTCACCTTGACAATAATGCACACCAACAGCAATCACACTCTGTCGTCTGTTGGTTGTCTATTGATTTAGTCATGTCTAATCGGCCCGTTTCATCGGTTTTTAATTCATCAATTAGCCGGAATTAATTCGTTGCTCTTCTCATGATACAAGGATTTTACCCTGTAGCCTCAAACTGCCGGCTATAGACATGATATATAGAGATCAAACATGCACAATCATGACCACTGCTACGCTCCCTCTCTGCTGCTTTAAACAATTGCATAGAGTCCACAGCGACTCCAAATTTGTTTAACCCTGTCGTTTGATCGCTTACCAAGCTCCAAAATGGGTGTGGCTACGACTACAGTCGGCACTTATGATGCTGCCCTGCAGCGACGCCAAGCGCTTATGGGCGCAAGTGGTGCCCGAGCTTTGGTGAAAAACTTCAAAGTCTTTCGAATTGCTGCATTTGCTTGTATTGGAGGTATTCTCTATGGTTATAACCAAGGAATGTTTTCGGGTATTCTTGTGATGCCTGCATTTGGAAGACGTAAGCTACCCATTCCCATGCTGAGAGGGGAATTTGCTGACGTGTGATAGACATGGGAGATTATGTCTCCAACACAACAAAAAGAGGCTGGCTTACTTCGATTCTTGAACTTGGTGCTTGGCTTGGAACTCTCATGTCTGGTGCCATTGCTGAACTTTGCTCTCGAAAATATGGTATCTTGATCGCTACCAGTGTCTTTATTCTTGGTGTTGTTATTCAGGCTACTGCTATTCAGGCTGGCTACCACGTCATTCTCGCTGGACGATTTATCACGTAAGTCAATATTCCCCCAATTTGAATGGCCTGCTAACTTTTGTAGGGGTATGGGAGTTGGTAGTCTGTCAACTATCGTTCCGCTTTACAACTCCGAATGTGCCCCTCCTGAAGTTCGTGGAGCTTTGGTTGCTCTACAACAACTCGCCATTACTTTCGGTATCATGATCAGTTTCTGGATTGACTAGTACGTCCCCAAGATCTCAAACCCACCACAATCCTAACCTCATATAGCGGCTGCCACTTCATCGGCGGGACTGGTGACGGTCAGAAAGACGCTGCTTGGCAAATCCCCATTTGTCTTCAACTCGCCCCAGCACTTATCCTCTTCATCGGAATGGCATGGATGCCTTTCTCACCCCGATGGCTTGTCCACCATAACCGTGAAGAAGAAGCCCGAGAAGTCCTCGCCAACCTCCGAGATCTTCCCACCGACCACGAACTCATCGAACTCGAATTCCTCGAAATCAAGGCCCAGTCTCTTTTCGAGAAGCGAAGTTTGGCTGAGAAGTTCCCTCACCTTCAGGACCAAACTGCCATGAACACCTTCAAACTCCAGTTTGTTGCCATCGGAGCGCTCTTCAAGTCAAAGGCCATGTTCAAGCGTGTCATTGTCGCTACTGTTACTATGTTCTTCCAACAATGGACAGGTATCAATGCTGTTCTTTACTACGCTCCTCAGATTTTCTCTCAGCTTGGTCTTAGTAGCAACACGACTAGTCTTTTGGCCACTGGTGTCGTCGGTATCGTCATGTTTATCGCTACAGTCCCTGCTGTCTTGTGGATTGATCGACTTGGTCGTAAGCCAGTTTTGGCTGTTGGTGCTATTGGTATGGGAGCTTGTCATCTTATCATTGCTGTCATTCTCGCCAAGAACATTGATCGATTTGAGGAGCAGAGAGCTGCTGGTTGGGCTGCTATCTGCATGGTTTGGCTATTTGTTGTCCACTTCGGATGTAAGTTCCCAACATTGTTCTTGAAGCTTTATACTAACTTGTCTAGACTCGTGGGGTCCTTGTGCCTGGATCATCATCGCTGAGATTTGGCCTCTCAGCACTCGTCCTTATGGTACTTCCCTGGGTGCTTCAAGTAACTGGATGAACAACTTTATCGTTGGCCAAGTTACTCCCGACATGTTGGACGGTATAACATACGGGACATATATCCTCTTTGGATTGCTTACATGGATTGGTGCTGCGTTTATCTGGTTCGTTGTCCCAGAGACAAAGCGACTTTCTCTTGAGGAAATGGTAAGACAATCTCACCTTGCTTATAAAATGAATACTAATAGTGTTGCTAGGATATCATCTTTGGATCTGAGGGAACTGCTCAAGCTGATAACGAACGTATGGCCGAGATCAACCGTGAGATCGGTCTTGAGAACGTTATTTACCGCGACGCATCTCACCATTCTGCTGAGATAGAGAAGCAGCCTTAATTGGATATGAACTACTCTTAATGATATTGATTTGTTGGGGAGATATTGTTAAATAGCGTCTACACAGATTGGATCCTTAGATTTGCTATAACCAATAAGAACCTCTATTCACATGAGTAAAAGCCTTCGAAAGGATTACCATTCTTGTAAAAAGTAGACTCACACAAAACCATACGTTAGCAAGTAGCAGTTTGCTAATTAATGATTTACAGTATGCCATTTCTGAAGAATTCAAGCCATGGTGCTTCTAAAATCGTCATGGAGGGACGTTCAGCCAAAGCCATCCAGTTTAGGATTTTGACAGCCACTGATTCCAAAACTCCATTCGAAATTCGAATAGATTGGTTTTAATAATAAAGCTTATTTATTCCTAGACTAGCCTACCAAAAATAGAATCTTGTTCAAGCCTAATATGCCAGCATTCAAAGAGAGAGGTAATATGACCCTAGTGCTGATTATTTCTTGTTCTTTCTCTTCTTATCCTTCTCCTTGCACGCAAAGCATTTCGTTTTACCCTTGACGAGAACCTCAATTCCTTGTCCTATACTTCCGCATGCACCCCAAGGCTTTTCCCGGTCGCATCGGACATTGACGTTATGCTCATGCACTTTATTCGAGCAATGGGAGCATTGTGTGATTTCTTGGTCTTTGCGGCACATTGTGAGTGTGAGAGTAGGTGCTCGGGTTTGTGGTGTATTGTGAGAATGAGAATTGAAGAATGAAATTCGGATATGTTGTTGCTTTGATGTAATGGTTTGTTTTCGTTGCTTAAGGCCATGGCAGAAAAGGGAGAGTAGATCCGTATTTATATCACAGCAAAGAGAGGCATTGATTCATGGATTCATTCATAAACAAGCTGATTCACTGTATCTTTAAAAATATCTCTTGATCAGACCGTGCAAAACAGAAAACGGTAGTTTGCGGATCACTGGACAGCTGGTCCCTGAACAGGTCGTGAAAGCTGGGGCGAACAAGACTTTGGTCATTGTATCTCTGAACAAACACCATTTCGTTCTCTGATTAACCTCCAATTGGAATCGAAAGGACGTCGTCTCTGTGTCTACAAAGCTATTTCCGTATAGTCTCAACTGTTATTCAATGCTATGCAAGGTCTTATTGCGCATGGCAACTTCTTTTCCTTTTCTTTCTCTTCTCCTTATATTGACACGCAGAGAAAATTGTTAGCGTCACTTGAGTCAGGTTTTGGACATTCTGACATCTCCCCAAAAGCCCTTAGATGCAACAAAATGCTTACGTTTGAGGTTTGGTTGAGGGCGAGCCCTCAGCCGTGTTTATTTTGATACGTCGTTTCAGTGCACATTGCGATTACAATGCATGCATGACAGTCTAAGTGCTTGTTGGCCGAAAGCGAGAGATATGTACCATATGTCAAGAGAAGACGTTGCAGGAAGAAAAGAGTCACTTTCGGCAGAGACATCCTCAATTTATAGTTTGAGAAATAATGTCAAACCTGCAAGATTTCGTGATATCCTAGAACGGAGGCAAGAACTCTCTAGAAGCATAATAAAAGCTGCATCATATGTTATTTACAGGTTAGACTAACTTGACACGGTCTTGTTCAGTTAGTCACGACATAAAGGTTTCATATGGCTTTGACTCAAGATCTTACTTAAGTCTGGCCTATAGGCGGTGATTATATAGAGTCTAGAGTTCAAATTAAGAACTTGGAGGACCTGAAAGCGATCAAGTACCGGAAACAACAAGCAATAAAGACATATATAAGTATATTCAGCGATAAACTGTCGACAAGATGCCCGTCTTCCGATGACAGTTAAAATAAGTAAATGACTGATCCGCCTTTCGCAACACCATAAGCTCATGCCAAAGATTCAGATTCGGCTCAACACCCTCCTTATCCATCCGATTAAAATGGTTAATCTGAGTCCCAAAGATTTGCTTATGCTTCGGCGTAAGTGACCATTTCTCAAGACGATCCAGTGATTCCCACATGCTGATACTCCACGTCTTGCCAACAGCGTTTCCTTGATCATCTTCTATCTGCAGATATCGATTCGAAAAGCAGCCAAAGCCTTCTCTATTCTGGGTCAGTTCATCCATTCCGCTGTCCAGAGTTGGCTTGATTTCAGTGTTGTATGATTCGACTTCTGCTGGTGTGCTGTTTGCCCACACTTGGCCGGAGCGTATGAGGCAGAGATTATCGTGAGGTTGGACAGAAATAAGTTGTCCAAGTGAATCAGCCGAAGATGCCCCAGCTGTAAGTAACGGCCAGCCAGATGGTTCGAGGGTCTCTGTTTGTGAACGGGGAATACGATCTCGAGCTGAGCCCCAATATTCATGTGTATCAGTCTCACCGCTCATGGATTCTGCGATGACTGAATAGCCTTCGGGAGTTGGTAGAGCAAATGTGGTCTCTGTGTCGGTGATTGGGACGATGTAAAATTCTTTGAATATGCCGATATCCGACTGAAGTTGTCCATACCACCAGTCTGCAGGCAGACTCGCTTCCCACTGTTTATAAACTTCAACGCTCTTCCAGTAAAGAGTGAAGATGATATTTCGATAGCCACTCGAGTCGGTGAAGCTCGATCGCACATAGTGTTGCGGACCCAGATCGCTCTTAATGGCTCGACGCACGAGGCCAATAGCGGCTGTCGGATCGGTCGATGGAAGATGTTGAATACCTAAATCGAGAGTCACAATAGCTACAGTCTCCTTTGGGAATCTTGCTGAATGAGAGGCTTGCTGAGGCCCTCTGAAGCAACGAGGTTGATGAAGTGGTTGAGTGCGCTTGCATTGTAGATGGTTAGGGATGGCAGGCTCCAAGTCGGGACGCAGCGACGTGCTGAATCATATCCGTTAGTATAAACGTTCGCGACAAATTACACAATGATTAAAAGACGGGAACATACTGTGATGCTTCCATTCTGCTTGGATGTCAACTTTTCGAAGTAGCGAGGTAATCGAACCGTGAAAGAGGTGTCAAACTATTGCCTTGATCTAAATATCGCAGCTGTGAGAAGTGTCTATCCACCCAAACACGCTACTGTAGTGGATAGCTTTAGTGCTCAAATTGACGCTGTTGACGCCATTAACGCTGTAAAGATGCGCCATTTGCAGATTAGGTTTGTGGAGAAGGCAAAAGTTAGTCGATTCGCCCCCCACAAAACGCGGGTTGACGCTGATGACGCTGGTTTTCAGCTCCATCGTGGAGTTGCAAATGATGCCGAAATGGGAAAGTCAGAGCGATTACCATCCGTATTAAAATACACGTATGGATACATTGGC
This sequence comes from Fusarium anguioides, assembly GCA_012977745.1. Classification (NCBI taxonomy): domain Eukaryota; kingdom Fungi; phylum Ascomycota; class Sordariomycetes; order Hypocreales; family Nectriaceae; genus Fusarium; species Fusarium anguioides. The sequence goes on from JAALXK010000056.1 coordinate 55,825, forward strand.
CGTACATGGAAGCTTTAGCCGGTCATAAATATATCACATCCTGAAAGAAAAGACAATATTTTGTCGACGTGAATATTTTGATCTGAACCAATATGGACTCCAACAGTGCGCCCACAAACTCAACTGATGACAGACCATCAAATCCTAATAATGTTCGCATTCTCATCGTCCAGCGATGCCCTCGTCTATTAGACCTTGAAGGCGGCGTCCAAACAGCAATTCAAGAGATCGGGAAAGCATCAAAAGCTGGAGCAAATCTCATCGCATTCCCCGAAACATGGCTGACCGGTTACCCCGCTTGGGTATTCGGCATGGCAGCCTGGAATGATCCCGAAGCACGAAAATGGTACCAAAAGCTCGTTGAAGCCAGTCCGACTTCTTCAAGCCCTCAAATCACCCGGATCAGAGATGCTGCAAGGGAGAATAATATTGAGGTTATTCTTGGTTTCAATGAAAGAGCTCGAGAAACCAGCGGCACTATATACAATAGTGTCGCGTTTATAGGAAACGATGGTTCTCTTCGCGGTGTTCATCGAAAGCTTACTCCTACCCATGCTGAGAGACTTGTCTGGGCAAACGGAGATGCTCGAGATCTCAAAGCCTACGATACATCGTCGGGAAGGATTGCTGCAGCGGTTTGCTGGGAGCATTTCTATCCTTTGATCAGACAAACTCTTCACAACGACGATGAGCAGATCCATATTGCTTTGTGGCCTGATATGCCTGAAGCACATCAAATCGCTTCTCGAAACTACGCATTCGAAGGGAGGTGTTTTGTTGTAGCTGCAGCTTCATATATGGATAAGGATTCTGTCCCGGAACACTTGCTCGAAGCTTATATCAAAGGCGTTGGATCTGAAGACCTTTTCACGGGCGGATCAAGTGTCATTGGCCCGGATGGAGAGTATATCGCTGGGCCGGTGTATGGACCTGAACCGTTGGTGGTTGATATCGACCTTGGGCAGACTATTGCTTTTAAGCATGATCTTGATGTTGCTGGCCATTATAGCAGACCGGATATCTTCCGACTATCGGTCAACAGGGAGGGTAATAGAAGATAATGTTCTGATGATTATAAGGATAATTTCCAGGCGGTGAAATGTCAGAATAAAGCCAAGTTCCACCCACGATGCTTCGAAACATCCTGCCACGCCATATTTCCCCCACCCATAGCCTCTTTATTCACACTCCAAATCTCATCCAAAAGGTCAACACACGCATCAACATTCTTAAACCTCCTAACCTGATTCATAACCACAAGTCGATTCCGAATGATAGTTGCTTGTCGACCATTCTGTGTTCTACTACCAGCTAGAAAAAGTGGGAAAACCAAGGAACATTCAGCATATGCCCCTCGAGGAATTCTTTCTGATAAAGTGCATATTGACTGAATGTGAGTTGCGATTCGCCCTTGTATTATTTCCGATACTGTTTGTTTTGAGAAGTGTTTTTTGAGGACTGATTCGAGGTATATCCAAGCTGCGTGGCGATATGTCTCACTTAATAAAGCGAGTGGTTCATCGCTCGTAATTCCAGGTTTGCACTTCCACTCCGTCAAGCCTTTCGCAATATCATGCGCCTTCTGTAGCAGAAGTTCCTCAGATTCTGTCTCTAGCTCTGTGTTGAGAACGCTAATCTCGGATAACAAGAATATAATTCTCGACGCGTAAGCAGAGTATGGATCAGCTAGTTCATCATCACTAGCCACCCAAAAATCACCCGTCAACAAAGGTCTCCGATTAAGAGAAATACTCGTCAAGCTATCATGATACGCAAAGAAACGTAGCAACCACTTTGCTTCAAAGCTTAAGCGTGTAGAACCCAACGACTCAAGACATGCTGCTGCACCAGCGACGTGACAAGTCCAAGCGATACTTGTTCCATCTGAGATGCTTTCTAAGGCGCACATGACCATAGCGACTGCAAGACGCATTTCGCTTGTTAGGCTGTTTGGATCGTCTAGAGAATTTCTGAAGGATGCTAATACGCGGCCTCGATGTTGGAGGGATATGTCGTTGAATTCTGGGTTGCACATTGCTAAGTGGGCTGATGATAGTGCAGTGACGGCGTCTAAGAGGACTGGACAGTCGAATGCCATAGGGAGAAGCACTGACACTACGTGAGCACACGAACCCGGATTTACCATGGGGATGTACTTACCGGAAATAAAGCAGTTATTCTCTATATTGGTACTCAACATCCCGGCAAGAGTAGTCGTATAGTACCGTAACATCGTTCTCCGACTCGCGCTTAGATCCATAGAATGAGCCTCGTCTGGACTGACAAAATCCAGAGGCTGATTGATACCAATACCATGCGTAACCACGGTGGAATTCGATGAACCAGTAACAGTAGCTACCCTCTGAGGCGCTCGATACTCGCAAATAAGGTTTAAACGTGTACAGTCTCCACATCTCGGGACTTTAGTATCACACTTCTTCCTTCGTTGACGACATGTCAAACATCCATGTTGCTGTCTCGTAAAAGGCCTCTTAGTTCGTCTTGGCTTAATCGCCGCTGAAGTATCTGAGCTACTAGAAGAGTAGGGTTTAGCGTGAATAACCAATTGCGACATATTGAACTAGTAGTATCCGCAATGGAACTGCCGATACACAGATGGGATTTGGTAATAGAATGGTAATGCCGATGTTTGAGATGGGGAGAAAAAAAGAAGGAGACCGGTGGAGTAGTGGCTCTCGGCTATGGAAGGGCAATCTCCGCTAACGTTAACTGAACCCCGCACTTAGAAGTTGTTGGTTGTAAACTTCGCCTACTATCAGATCATGCTAACGGCGCAGCGGAGTAGACTGTGGCCGGCCCGGATACGCGAACTTAATCACATTTTACTGCAACTCTGAGTGGTTGGAAACCAGGGACCCTTTATCATATGCCGGGGTTCCCTTGTGCTTTTGACGCTGTTGACGCTGGATTTTCTCCGTAATTAAGTTATTACCCGTCTCCCCGAAGCCTAAAGGTTGACACGATTAAAACAAATCGTTATCCTGATCATGAATCTTGGCTTGATCCTCCCGCGACCTCAACCTGTGTATTTGGAAGGATCGTGATCCTAAACTTCTCGTTGGTATCACCCCACGACGCCTAGTCCGATATTGACAATGTCGTCCTCTGAGCAGGGGATCAAATCCTCGCCTGACGAAAAACACACCGTCCAAATTGAAGATGGAGACTCAAACCACCTCACCAAGCGCTTCACGCTCTTATCAACAATCGCATTTGGTTTCACAACCATGAACTCATGGGTAGCCTTCGCCTCAGGTCTGGGCGTCCCTCTTATGTCTGGCGCTGGACCAACTCTCATCTACGGCCTGCTCATCGCCGGTATTGTCATGAGTATCATCGCCGCAGGGTTCGCAGAATTAGCTTCTGCGTTTCCTTCCGCGGGTGGACAGTATCATATTGTGTACATGACGTTTCCTGAGTCTACACGCCGCTTTGCTGCGTTTTTTACAGGCTGGATATCGATTTTCTATACCATGGGCGCTACGGTTTCTTGCAGCTTCTTCGTTGCACAGTCGATTTTGAACGTAGCGGTATTGTGGAATGAGGGCTATGTTATGCAAAATTGGCATGTTTATCTTTTACATGTTGGATTGTGTACCATGGCTTGCTTAATTGCTTGTCGATTCCCAACAGCTATTGGCAATACTGGTATTGCGATCCTCTGCTTATCGATCGCCGGCTTCATTGCATCTATCGCGGCCCTTCTATCCGTCAAAGAGGTCAAACAACCGAGCAGTTTCGTCTTTACCGAATTTCAGAATGTCTCTGGGTGGACGGACGGTTGGGCAGCTATCATTGGTCTCGCAAGCTGTATCTGGGCTTATTGTGGAATCGACGTACCCAGCCATATATCGGAAGAAGTCGATAACCCAAGCCGAAATATCCCCATCGCAATCGGCGTTACGATAGGTCTAGGAATTGTCACAGTGGTTGGTTGGAATATTTGTCTGATGTATGTCATCAACGACGTTGAAGGGCTCATTTTATCAACCGCACCGATCATCGAAGTCTACAATCAAGCCTTGGGCTCAAAAACAGCAACAACAATCTGGGCTGTCTATTACATCCTGGTGTTCTACCACATCATTCTCAACCTTTTTGTCTTCTCGCCTCGGATTCTATGGTCTTTTTCCAGAGACGGCGGTGTCCCTTATTCAGCTTGGGTCTCTCGCCTAAAATGGGCCAATCCAGTCCGCGCGACCATCATCATGCTCTGCCTACAAATCGTCATCGGGATCCTTTACGTTGCTTCCACAACGGCTTATAGCAGTTTTATCAACCTTACTCTTTTTGGTCTCCTCATCACAGTCGTCCTACCTCAGACCGTACTTCTGTTCCGAGGGCGGGATATACTGCCTAGAAGAGCTTTCTCTTTGGGCAAATTTGGTTATATCATCAACGCGCTGTCCACGGCCTTTGCCATATTCTTTAATATTGTCTTTGTATTTCCTATCGGCTATCCAGTTACAGGAAGTTCGATGAACTATCTTGTGGTTATTTTTGCGCTCAGTTTGATATTCATCGTCTCATCATGGGTCTTGGGCCTCAGGAAAAGCTTTACGGGACCTCGAATCTAGCTTTGTAGCAAGAGATGATCGAATAGAAAATAGAACTCATAGTTTCCCCTTGTTCCTATTTACGCCCTGATCTATACGATACGTACGGATATTTCCTCCGCGGATTGGGCTTGCGGCAGTCTCTATTTAGGTCATTCCAGTCTACCCAAGTACCCCAAAATTAGGCTATTTTACCTTTATTAGGTTGTCTGCGCTCAACACAGAAACAGCTAATCTTGGCCGTTAACATTAAAAAAAGTGTCTGTATATCTATATGGCAACTATATAAGGGTAGCGCTATAGATCGATAAAGCTACTTACAATGTATCTTCTGCTGACCTATATCTGTTTGAGATGTTCTGTATGTAGCCTACAGACCAGGGCGAACCTTACTCTATTAATCTCCTTCTCATGCTGAAACAGGTGACCAGTCGTCCTTGCTGAAGCTACAAAATTCTCTCTCAGCTTCACCACTATATTCTTTTTAAATGTGGATAAGAGGCGGCTTCCTTTGCCCTCTTTGGAGATCAGGTTCGAAATAGGGCCATTGAACAAGAATGCAGAAAGGGCTATGACCGCAATAGGGATTAATATAACCCAGAAAACATAGGACTTCTTCTCCCCTGCTGCATACTCCCCTCCCATGGAGAACACAGCCGCAATAAAGGACATTAATACAAAGACTGCCGCCAACGATGTCAGATACCCCACTTGCCTAGCCTGTTTGTTGGTTATCTGGCTCTCCCTCAGTGAGCACGCTTGCGTATAAGCCTCCAGCATGATATCAACTCTTGTTTTGAGCGTGGGCAATGATTCCCGTAGTCTCTTCTATGCCTCCTCTTCACATTCCTCGATAATACAGCTTGGTTTACCTAGATTGGGGGCGTCCATATTATATATGAGCCGCATTTCGACTACATCTAGTGTCTTTTTAGCTCGGACAAGCGCGCCAAAGTCTTGCTATTTCTACTTATGTGTCTAGGACTTATCTATCTAATTTCGATTGTTGGGTATTTCTGTACTCGGATCGAGGCTTATTTCAATCTGCTTGGAGTAGACTTCCGCCTCTATGATGTATAGTTCAGCTACCCATGCTAAAAGCACTAACTGTCTTCAGATATCGGCGGAAGCTAGCGGGGTAGTGTTTGACTGTGACTGTCGATGTGGATAGAGGGCCACAATGCCGTCAAACATAGACTTCATCTCAGGCATGTACAAAGGATCAGCCACTAGAATAGGCAAATACCAAGATCTGCCTTGGCTAGCAGCGTATCTGGCACCTTTATTCAGACCGAAAATGTTGGGATGGTGATAATTAGCTGGCAAGGGCTCGAATTCCTGACTCTGAAGGCTCTTCGCTCCAACAACTAGCTTTCCTAAGGGCGGATCCATAAGCAACAGCACTTCACATTATTAGAGTAAAGTACTCAATAAACGGTATAGCGAATAGCTACTTACTGTTTCATGAGTCTTCATTGACTTTAGTCCAACAAGACACATTCTCCGAGCCCATAAAAGGAACGTTAAAGTCTCCAAATAAGTTCATACTGCTTATCAAGCTATCAATAGTTGACGGTATTATATAAGCAGAGTCAACGTCGTTATCTTGCGTTTGGACATTAACCCAGTGCAGTTTGGGGGACACCAAAGAGAATTGAGTTCCATGGTTATGCTGGTGTGGCGGATGGCTTCTCAATATTCCGGTTAGTTGACCAGAATATGCCCAATGATCGCAGAAGAATGATGGCGGAACCTCGAGATTGGATCCAAAAATCTCTATATACGTTCTGGGTAGCCCCTCCAATACCAATGCCCTTCTGCAAACTGGTGCATGAGATGGACTTGGCGAAATCGGCTGAGTAATGTACCGGCGTAAGTCCCGAGATTTGGTAAATTTGCACCTGAAGGAAGCTAGTCTCACTACAAGGTTTATTGTTGCAAACCACTGCACCTTGAGGTTTCTGATCGCTATTTGTCAAGAACTGAATTAAATAGACACGACCAAGGTTGGATTCGTTGACTCGACATTCTATGAAAGGCGTAAGTCTCTGAGAATTCTATAAACTCTGTAAGACGGGCTCAAGTAACAGGATATTTACATATCTGTGCGGTTTTTCTGACAATTTATACTTATGTAAAACCTCGATCACGACTCTAATTCTCCTCCCTTGAGTACGAAATATCTTCCTTCTTCCTTCTAATATCTTTCACAAGAAAGGCTCTTTCGCCGTAGATGATTTGGAATCTTCTTTCTGGACTTGAGCAAAACTTGGTGGTGCAAGCTCTTCGTCTGGAGGTTGAATCCATGACTCGTTCCGCCGTATTGAAGGTCCAGCCATCGCATCCATCTCTGGGCCACTTCTAACCAGCGAACTCTCAGCCAGTTGTCCTTGCTCATCGCTGGGCGTTAATATCGTCAAAGGGATTGCACCCGAAACGTTAAAGCGCTCCCCCATAACCTCACCACGCAGTTCCCAGTTTAGCCTATGCCAGTGGCGAATGTTGTAGGTTGTGAAACTAGGAGAAAAGACATCTCTTCCAGAGTCGATTTGGCGAGGGAAGCCAGGTCTCGACCGTCCAAGACGCAGGTTGACGAGCTCCCCAATATCGAGGGGAGGTTCGTCATTAAAGGGGATGTGTAGATCTGTTTCAAGTGCGTTTATCGCATCCATAACGCAAAGATTAATTGTCGAATCCCTTTTCTTAGTATGAGGTGAGAATGTTCCTTCGCATCTAATTGCTGTAAATGTTGTGATGGATATATTCAGCCAGGTTAGTTTGACCTTTTGCGGTATATCTCTTATGATCTCGCTGGTTTGCTTCCAATCCGGAACGACGTGCAGTTCGAACGGTATTGGCATAGGGTTATCCAGTTGAACCACGCCTGCAATGTCCACAAATAAGTCTAGATGGAAACTTGGAACACTTGACGTATTGAATGATTGCTTTAACTTTTGGGAAAATGATAGCTTAGAATCTTTTATTCCCGGAATAAGGCGATAGGTTGATAGTTTTTGGTGAAATTGTAAATGTCTAAGGCCAAAATCTGCGATTGGGGGATCTATGCTTAGAGCCATAACCTGGATAGGTAGCGTGGCTACTGGCATATCATAATTGCCTTGGCCAGTAAGACTTATAGTAGCTGTTAAAAAGTACTCAATAAAGGCTTCTGTACTTCCTTGGGTATGAAGGGTGTAAGTTGAGGGTAAGATATGGTCCCTTTTATGAAGTGGCAAATAACTTTCTTCCTGGCGTCCACCATTCAGATACTCTGGTTTGACATGTTTCGGAAGTGTAATTGCGAATGGCCATATAGCCTCATCGCCGTCGCCTCTAATGTGGAGTGGACCGTCAAAGATCGTTTGCACGTAACCAATTCGAGGAATTAGATTGAACCGCCCTCTATATGTTGTTGATGGAGTGTCGTTTCCTCGAGTTACAACCATCTTGGACTTGCTTCTGCCAGACAAAGAAATTGAAACCCTGGACTTTGGGCTCACAGCATGGGTCGTCCTGTAAACGCATCCTATAACAGTGCTGCCAGGGCAATACGACTGATTGCCTTCAAGGCGAATTCCAAGCTGTGGTCTCGATGTATTTGGAGTCTGGGGCATTTTGTTGAAAATTTGAAGTTTATGATAGCAGCGAGGCATCACCAGCAGCGGGACTAGGCGTTGCCTTTAATGTTTTGTACGGACTACAGATTGGAAATTAGAGGGGCGCAGTCCAGTAGGAAGCGAGGCGCAGTCCTGGCTGTGCTGTAAATTAGGCTTTTATGCCTATAAGACCAGATAAAGAATCTCAACAAAGCTATATATTCTAACTTCAAATAAATATAAAAAGCAAAATTTCTAGCTATAAGATAGATCCTTATATTATAATTAATTAATTAACCTCAATCTTATATTAGTATAATAACTAAGTTATATATTTATATAATCTTATATAAGATTAGCTAAAGGTTATTTACTATATACTTTACTGCTTACATAAGTATATAATAATGTTATTAAAC